>JAUJYQ010000097.1:0-11538 GCA_033995645.1 Hemileius initialis | reverse complement strand
GTTGGCTCTTGGATAGTCTTATCTCCACTCCAGGTGTGATCAACATTTCAAATATTTTTATATACGAGTATATGTATGGCCTCACCAGAGATACTCTGGTTTGTAACACACACAGACACATAGGTCTTGGTTATTGATCTTATGAAGAATTTTTATCATCTATTAAGTGCAGGGATGTCTAGAAAAGAAGGATTGCGAGAACTTTCAAGATAACATATGACTAAATCATTAGTTCATCTACAGAAGAGAGACTGGATTTTAGTCCCTTTGCGTTGCAAGTCATCTATGGCTTGAAAATGGGATGTCTTAGTGTGAGACCTATGATCTACTGTTTCCTCTAAGACCATGCACTGACTCAACTGGTCATCCCTGCGATCACACTTTCAGAAATGTCATTAAAGTCCATTTGAATAGTATCGAACGAGCAATCGAGCAAGGTTATTATTAAAATGAAACTCAATTTGGCGATAATTTAAATGAATTAGTGTTTAATTTGGCCCTAAATGGGCAATAAATGTCAACTAGCTTCGATATCTATCTAAATAAATCTAACTTTCTCATGGCGAGTGACTAAATTGGCACTGGGCAATTTGGTAGTGCTCTGCCAACAAATTGTATAAACAATTCAATTGAAAAATTTGTTGCAAATAATTGTAATTAGAATTGTGTTTAGCACTTGATATGAGTGGAAAAGCCTTTTCTGATGCGATTAAAAGCCATAATCGTTAGGCAATGGTCTCAGCAGTAGTTCTGTCGCTGTGGAGTGGAGTACAAGAGTTGTCGGTATGAGATGGAAAGGACACGACATCTCCGCTCTCGTCAACCGCTCGGCTCGTAATCCCATTTATATTAACTTTCAAAGTGTTATTAAAGCCAAACGACAATAATCGCGTTCACTTATTATTTGATTGCCGACCCGTTGCCTCGTTTGAGGCCTCGGCGAAGGCCTTCCACTCCGCTCTGACTCTCTTTCTCTCTCTTAATATGATTGCCAATAACAACGAGAATAGAGTAGAAGAAGAAAAAAAGATTGGCTTTTGATGGCATCGCTCGGCAGCGCTGCACAACTCCAACAGCAATAAGAGTGTAGAGAATCGTAGTGTTCGGTAGTGTTCGAGCACTCGAGCACTGGATATGAGTGACTGGAAAATAGCGAAACAAATTTTAATACTAGACAATAGGTCTCTACTGAATGAAAGGGGAGAGCAATAGCATCGCCAAAGTATGCGAAGTCGTCGTCGCTATTGAAATGCCAGTCGGAGGCAGAGCTCACAGCTTCACATCCAGTGCTACCACTTTTCAAATCCATTTATTCGGTCAAATACTGCTTTATTGGGCCATTAGATCAATAATTTTCCATTTCGTGTGTCAGCTCTCACTCTCAATATTGAACTATTGGACAACCGATTCGTTATACATCTATAGACACATCTTTCTTCTAACACTCTTTCTGTCTTCGCCCACACTTCAAGACTATTCACCTAAAGATCAAATGTTTGGTGCGGTTGTCGTGACTACAGACCGAATATCTTTCATTGAACTGCAGTCAATAGAAGATGACATCTGTGGTGTCAATGTCTGAGCCATTGCTGGCCATAGCATGTCATACATGGCCTGAGATGACCAACGGATGACAACACTATTGAATAGTTCACAGCTCTTACGACACATCGGCTTTGGATGACGAGTGCCAGTCATCGATGGCATTCAAGTTTGGCTCTCATGTCTAGAGAGCTGTTTGAATGGGGAGACCAGTGAGAGATAGAGAGGGAGACAGAAGGAGAGCTCATGATAGCAGAGATGATCAGCTAAATGGCAGTTAGAAGTCGAGTGAAGAGAAAAGCAATGAAAGTGAGGAGAGTTTGCTCAGTGGGCGCTCCGGCGAAGTGGACGGCATCGCTATGTGTTATGCTGTGCAGTGCAGTGCTGTGCAGCACAATATAGACTCACTCTCTGGTCGGTTACATATTTCGAGACCTATATGTGCTGTTGTTGTGTGGCTTACATAACATGCACTACTCATAACTGGTGTAAGCATGCAATCAATATGAGATCAACTGCCCCAACCATCACCATATCATTACATATTAGCCAATATTAATATGCAATATGTGCACCCAATACTCACACATAGGGTCAGCCATAGGTATAGAATTAGATAATGGCACCATGGTGCATTGCGCTCATATGGCTTTTATATGGCCTTTCAAATGATGGTTTGGTTGACGCAGTCACTGGTCATCTGTATTCGGATCTCATGCACTCTGTGTGGCCGACACTGTGCTTGCAATGCATGTTCTCTTCGTTCTCAGTATCTATTGATCCGTAGGGCAGTAGCGGTGAGCCGTCTCTGGTGTGCCCTTCCATAGCACCGACAGTGTCCACAACAGTCCAAACACACACAGATTGGGCTAAACATTATATCCTAATAATATTTACAGAATATTCTATTGGCCAATAAAAACCAATTATTCGGAGAGTTATCTGGCATTTAACGATTCGGTTGGTCTACTGAGATATCAAAGTTGGTTATATCGCATACCAGACATGGCAGCACTCATGGCGGCCCCGTAGGCGGCACTGGCACTGTAATTACTCGGGTCCATCGTGTGGTGGCCGGCAAAGTTCATGGACGCATCGTGATGATAGCGGGCCGTCGAAGGCCAACTCATGTCCGACGAGTTCTTGTCGAAGCTGGTGCACGAGGCCGACACCGGGTTCAGACGGCTCGAGCGCATCGACGCCGGCTGCAACAGAAGTGAACTATACTGGGCGTTGAATCGGTTGCTGGCGCTCGTGTAGCTCAGGTCATGGATGGCCGACGCGGCCGCTCGATGGTGATGATGGTGGTGGCTGTAGGGGCTGGCCGCCGTTGACCAGTGCCACGGGTCGTTCTGGTGGTGTGCTATCGACGGGTGAAGAGCACCCGCGTTGTGATAGGCATCGGCCGCACTGGCGTACAGTTCGTGCACCTGAGCCGAAGATGTACCGGGTATACAGAGTCCGGATGACGAGGTCGATGATGCATGACTCGAATGGTGATGTGCCGGTGCCGTCAGCACTGGTGCATGATTTATGTTCCAGAATGATGGCGGAAAACTGCGCTGAGACATGGGAACTGATGGCTCTGTGCGGAGGGGACGGACATAGACAGGGAGAAGAAGATATGTGTGAATCCTTTGACAATAAATAACTGTATATTTCGGTCAAAAGTATGTGTATTAGTGAAGAGACAACATATGAAAATCGCTTCAGTCGTCACTAAAGCAGACATTTGTGCCGACACTTAATGGCATTGTTTTGCCGACATTCGGGACCAACCGATCGGCTAATAGACTAACGGCTGTCAGAACGGCACACATCGGCACAAAATCAGACATTGAATTATGGCTCAAAAACAGCGAATTCTTGCAATAAATTTGTTTTTACTCATCCATTCGTATATTTGTTTAGTTTTTTTTCGTTGGCTTCAGATTAGGAAATATCGGGAAAAATATTACTTTCGATAGAATTTTGTGTTTGGTTTGTATTCTAACCGTTCGGTTGACTACCCATTGCTTTGCGACCGCTTTTGCACAACATTTGCATACAATATATCTCGAGTTTAGACTCAATTTTTCACAAAAATATTGCTTTATTTTTATCCACTCATCTCCTCTGCACTGAAGAGTAGAGCCAAGAGTGAAGTGAACGAGTCATTCAATACCGAGTCTTAAATTATATGAAAAATTTAAATTAAACGGTCGATCAAATGATAAAATAAATCAGTGTTTAGTTTGTCGCCAAGAAATTGGATAATTAGTGGCAAAAGTCGAGCAAATATTTCCTGAGCCAAACAGCAGAGCACTGACGGAGTCGAACAGCAAAACTTGTTATTGTTTTTGGTTCGGTTTCTGGCGATGATCGCAAGACACGGATCATTAAGACCAGAGCCGAAGCGCAGCCGAGAGTCCTATCTCTGGAGCTATCCTTCAGAAATGTGTTCCAACGAATCCAATTACAGAACACTCAGAGATGCAAAAGACTGACTATTGAGGCCCAGACCTAAGGCTTACATAATTAAAGCCATTGACAACTGAGCTCACCATACGATCCAAGGATCTCTTCATCGGCTTATTGAGGGAATTGGCCAAGGCCAGGCAAGTTGAACGATCACTGGCGATCAAGATCAATCTGCAATCAGGGAATTCCACTCGGATAAAGTCGGTGGCCCTTCACAGCCAAAACACACACATACGCCCTGAGCCATGAGTTTTTCAATCACACCATCTCATGGCTCACTATAATAAGCAAATTAGCTCTGATCAGTGATCTTGGTCAATAAAAACAAGTGTTCTGATGTTGATAAACATCTGGTCTGAAAGTCTCGATTACACTTAAAGAAGGATTATATAGAAAAACATGGTATTTGTTGTGCTTTTTATGCTCCCGTGAAATGTGTATCGCGAATAAGGAATTCCAATAATTGAATAAACAGTAAATATTTTGATAGATATTTCAAATTCTAATATTCCGGGTCTCTCGTCGTCATCTCTGGTGTTCTCAATGTTACCTTTGATTTGTCACACATTCAGCCTCTAATTAGTCGATGAATATATCGAATGCTAACTATTCTTGTTATTTGATTGCAATATAATTTATTCAGCGCTTGATATTTAATTCAGAACCCGAGTAATGAATATCTCGTTTTCGATTCAGTCAGTGACTAATGAGAGCGGTATTGGAGGACAGGGTCTCCACTCTGAGGGTGAGAGAAACGGAAATTTTTTCTGCAAATATTTTTAGAATATACATAAATACCTCGGATGTCAATGTGTATTGCTTATATTTAACGGTCTCATGATATGAGCTTGCTCACTTGCTATTTTTCTTTGTAAATAAAGTTAATTTGTGGCCTAAATCGCTATTTAAGTATAATATTAATGTGTTTTGACATCGGAAGCGAACCGAAAGAAAAAATTGAAAGAAAGAAAAATTATAAATAACTTCAAATAATATTTAAGTCCACTATTCAGATGTTTTTTTCAATTGAATTTAATCGGCTTACCTATCTGAATAATTGATCAGCACCAATCTAGATATATCACAATGTAATCTAGTACCTAATTGTTTGTTTGCACATTATGTATTGATTTGAATACTGGTCTGTCTGTCTGTGTATTAGAGGCCGAGAGGAATGCAAATCATTATTATATTACTTTTGCCCCGAAAATAGTTTGGCCTTAAAAACAAAATTAACGGCTTCTCTAACTATCGATCTGATCGTCTGGTCGTTTATGTGTCGCGAAAGCGCTGTCTTAAGGCTCTGTCGGCTGTTATCGGGCTTTTTGATCGCAATTAAACGCTTTGTTCTGCAGTCGAGCCGTCGGTCCGTCAAACGACTTGATTCTTATCGCTAATTACGAGTCCTTAATAGCCCTCTTGACTCAGACTTGACTTCTATCGGTCGGTATTATTTCGGACCGTTTTTGCTGCTCTACTCTGCACTAAACCTATCGGCAAAAGACAGACATTCCCTCTGTTTATTTTAGCATTAAGTGAACCACACGATTATTGACAAGATTATTGTGTGTCCCACATATGCATTAGCGTACCGGAGCGTCTAATCTAAATAGTGCCAAGCCCATATTCTAATTGATAGGCCTTGCTCGACAAGCAAACGGTAGCATCAAGCACATTATCAACTGGACTCGCCTTTCAAATGTTTAAATTGTTTTTCCAGAAGGTTAGGGTTGGCTAACGAGCTAAACAAATAGCAAATTACCTGATCATTTGGTTTGGGAAATAAAACTGGAAATAATTTAAAGTGTTGTGGGAAAATGGCAAATTTTCTAGATAATTCATAATATAAAATGCATAAATAATTTGAAAATTTGGCCGAAAACTTGTTTTCATTGAATTTTGATAAGTCTATGTCAAAGCCGACCATAGATACTGTGATATCGAGGTCTGACTGTAGTGTTCGGGCGATACGTCTTTGGCTAAAATAGTTGCAAATGTCTTGAATGGAAGGCATGGAAGGCATTGCTCGAGTCTATGCATTAATATAGTGAAGAAATATTTTCATGTGTTCGCTACGCAAAGTATGCACAACAATAGAAGCAAATATTTTAGGATTTTCTCTCCGATGAGACAAGAATTTTGATATAAATATTTTTTAGTGTCATTTATATTCATCTCTATTAAAAAATATGTCGCAAGAGTTGAGTCGCGAAACCTGAGTTATGCTAAACACTCGTCTGCACTGGCGATGGCTCTACTCCTTCGCCCCAAGAGATAGAGCACAACAACTCATGACTTGACTGCTCCTGAATAAGTGCCGACTCTTCATAAGCGCGGACACAAAAACACAGAAAATCGCGGCAATAAATCAAATCCATGAGTGAAGAGCGAAGGAATCATATAATTTATTATTATATACTTCGAGAACCAATAAATAGTGAGACCGTTCGCCGTCAATCATATCGGGCGCACACCATAACTGATAGCTCACAGCACAGGCACAACACAGTCCCGAATCGGGTCCACTACAACACGACTAGATTAGAATTTACAGCATTCCTAATCACACTTTGCGTATACCTCTGCCGATGCAAACAGAATGCAAATCGATGGACGAAAAAGAGATTTTACTTTTATTTTGGGAGAAAATGTATATTTCGTTTGAGAAAAACGATTTCGAGAGAATTGGTGATTGCAATGCACTTTATGTGTCAAAACATTAACGCAAGGCTGCTTTGGTGGTGATCAAGGTGATCGCATTCTTGCTAGTTTTTCTTATCATAGAAAAGATACTTGGTCTCAAACAGCAGACTATCGTTTGATGCAATTCTATAACCCATTCGTATGAACTTAGGTCTCACGTGAATTGGAAACACAATGAGTGACATCTGACCAGAGCTTCGGCTTATAGGCCATAGAATTAGCATGAACAAATATAACAAGGCCTGATCCTGGATGTTTATACCAAACTTGTGGTCTATATAGTGGTGAAAGCATGGTAAGACGCGGCTGTCTACCTTGGTAATGTCACGTCAGATCCAATGCATTCCACTTTTGTAAAGAGCGAATCCTTCAGTAGAGAAATTAGATAATCAATAATCTTAACTGATTTAAAGCTCTCAATGTTTTTAATACTTGAGAAACAGTATTACTTTCGGCCGAAATAGTAGTAAAGTATTTCTCTTCTCTTCTCTTCTTTTCATTTAATAAAAAGCAAAATTGAATTTTAAATCGAGAGTCACTTTAAACGTCTGTTTTGTGTATCGCTTAAACAGATAGAGTCGGGAAACCATAAAAAAGTAGATAGTTTTACGATCGCTGGTTATCTCGATAATGAGTCGCTCCGATGCCGAACCACACTCTCCGGCAATACATGTCCTCAACAGACAAGACTAAACGCTTATATAAAAATAGGTGAATATAAAAAAAAAATTGGGAATTCCTTCGACCCAACAGATGCCTGTCTGTCATCGGGTCCTCTGCCGAGAGCTGTACATCACTCGGGCGTCGGATTTCATGCAAATTACTGCCACTTTTAATACAACCAAAATCTATCGATGCATTTGCCAACAAAAATATAACCCTGATCAATTTGTAGGGCCCATCATAGCCCGGGCACACTGACACTCGTCGAACTCTGTGTTATCAGGAATGCGAGAAATTTATTAAATTTCTTGTATTCGAGTATTGAATACATAAATAGTATCAATGAATCGCCGAAAAGAGATAAATAGCGAAAATTGAAATCTAATGTATTAGTCTTATACTTAACATAAGAGAGGGATTCCTCTAATCTCGTCTAATAGCCCTCTGGAGAGCTCAGACATGTCGCGGACAGAGAGTTAGTGTTAGGCGCGGGTCCTCTCATGTGTTTGGCTCGGCTTTCGGCTCGAGTTCACAGACTTCGTGTGTTTTTGTGTGCCTCAAGAGACTGGTCTTTAAGTCCCGGGCATTAAAAAGCGAAATCAGTGAAGCCGTCAATCGAAGCAAAGGGTGAAGAAGAGGAGGGATAAGGGGATAGCGTTTCAGTGAGTCTGGCCATCAATGGCGAGCACTAAACACTCAGTTTTGTGTCAATTTAGTTTCTAAATAGTGAGACATATCCTGTTTTGTCTCTTAATTATTTATGACTTCACTACTTGCAAAGGGGGTCTCATTGACAAGAGTTGTCCAAATAATTGTAAACTGTGGTCATTCTACTCATGTCTCGCCTAATGGCACTCTTACGGCACACACACAACACCAACAGAAGTGCCTTTAAATGAAGTGCCGTTCACTCTCACTGACGGCCCCCACATGTGCTCTGAGATGTCCTTTCCTTCAGACGAAGTGTACATTCGATATGATATATACTCTTCGTATTATGAACTGGGAGTTAGTCTCTCAGCGAAAGTGAGTGTCGGGTGGGTTCGGGAGAGTCTTAAGAGGCCGTCAGATGTGGTGCTATTTATTCCAGTGCTGTGATGTGTGTTAGGGCCGAGAGTGAGAGCTCCAGCACTTTATTGTAAGGGTCGTCGAGACTTAGACCTCAGACTTCCGTCTTTTGATGAGTGCTTTGATGAGCCATAAGAATAATCTTCTAGTGATCAGATTGAAGGGCTCGGATCAGATGTTCTTATTTGGGTGATAGGCAACAATGCATAATGGGCTCAGCCCTCGCCATCACACCATCAGAGCAACAGATATATCATTAAGTATTAGCTAATATTCGCTTATCTACTCTTTGCGAGCAATTAAACCATTAGAGCAATGTCTCAGATAATTATGGAATTCCTATCGCACAGACCAGACACACAGCACAGGCGATGAGCCAATGCCCGTCCGCTTCCCTCCCCTCCAAAACACTGAAATTTGACTACAAATTGCACTATTAACTGATGCACTATCTTACTAGTTTTGCCAAGATGCAAAATTAATAAATTGAACTCTGTTTTAGTGCTCTTTTGCTCGAATCTATTGCCAACTGTCTGTCTCTCCGTCACTGGCGAAGATTTGGTCCCAATCTTAAGGCACTCGACATAACCGATGATTAAATGATTGACAAATAATTTAATTCTGTTTTCTCGTGAGTCTCGCAATCAGACAAACGTCTGACACGAAAAGACAAATACATTTTTTCAGTCTTGAGTTTTGAGTCTAAACTGGGAAATAATTGGCAAAAGCGTAATGTGTTTCGCAAAATTTCTTATCTCAATCTCTTCGGTCGGGATCAGTTTGGGAACAGTTGTCCCGCAAAGAGATGATGTTTGGTATTAGCGATCAGTTATTGTGGCATAAAATACAAAATACGCTAATCTGTTATCGCGTTTGTGTTAACCGATGCCTACCTTTGGATGACTTATCAGATGAATAGGTCTGTTGACTGAGAGCTCTGCTGAAGTGCTGGTCGACGACAGATGAAGAATCACCAGAAAAATAAGTAAAAACAACACAATTGGCTGATATATAGTGAGCGTCGGCTGCACTGTCACTCAAACTGCCTGCGGCTGACTGCGAGCCAACCGTCCCGCTCGAAGATGACGATCTCCTCTCACCAGCAGCTGATCTCATGCTCGATACCGACTCTTTAGGCGAGTCGTCCTTCCTCTGACCGGCTGTTGACGGCTGAGAGTTCGGCGACGGCGATGAGTCGACCAGCTTTCGCGAGACAGAGGTCAGTGGCGTTACACCACTCGAGATCGGGCTCTGATTAGTGGCGTTGACTAATGTCATCGACGAACTGTTGTCACTGGCGAACCGGTTGCCGGTGACCTGGTCCATGCTGAACTGGTTGCTGCCGAACAGAGAGGCAGCCGACGACTGGCCACTGGCCGATCGCTGCGGATACGGGAAGTAACTGGAATAAGGCTGGTACATCACTTGCGAGCAGCTCATGACTGGGCTCGGGTCGGGATTTGGCCAAACAGTGCTGTGCAGTGTCTGTCCTGTGCTTCGCTCGGAGATGTCGAACAAGTGATGAAATTGCGAACTCAAACACATCTAATGAAGCTAAAGGTGTGGTTGACTTGGGCTCAGACTCCGCCCCACTCTTGCCATTGCTCTCTGGCATCGATCCGATGGGGAGAGCAGTCGGTTGGGCCTCGACTGGCATCGCCTGTCTCTGGCGTTTGGACCGCATCTCTCATATGATTGTCGAAACGCATTCCTCCTTTCAATAAGTCTTCATATAATAAAACAATATTGTTATATAACATCCATCGCAGCGCCCGATCCGTTCAATGCATTCACTTTTCAATATTATGCCGACTGTAGGCCATAGACATCGAGACAGTGGAGCGCACAGTCATCGCACAGCACAGCACACGAACAGCCATCCAATGCCTAACAGAGCGCACAGCAATCATATATTTAATTAACTGTCGGCGTAAATATATATTCGAGCGATGCCTCTCTGTATATGAGACGGATCTTTGGATTCAAGTTATTTTTTGATTCGCATTATTCATTTGCAGCGATTGCCTGAGCGGTGCGGCCATCGTCTGTGCCAGTGCTGTGCTTTGCGCTACGATGTGCTCGCTATTTGTTTCTTATTGACATACTCTTAAACACTAATTGTATTAAAGTTTTGTCAAAGAATTGTTGCACTAAATTAAGTTATAGACAGAGCGCTGAGCTTTCATTTTGCCGACACATCGCAAGTGCTGGTGGAGTAGAGCACAGGAATAGCCAGAAGAGGCCTGTCGTCGGTGTACAGCACTGGCTGTGTCTTAATAGATACAAAATGCAAAGGTTTGCGCGTTTTGAATAGCAAGCACTGAGTGAGAGGCTGTGCTCTGCCTGTGCTGTGCCTGAGCTCAGTTGCCATCACTGGCAGCATCTCATCCCTGAGATCACAATTACAAGTGCTTAGCCCTCTATGTGTGTGCCATCATATGGCCGGTGCTCGCGAAGAATGGTATCGCTGCGTAACTTAAATATTTTGTGCCGTAACTGAAAAATTCTTTTGTTTTTATTACCGCAAACACTCATAAATGGTTGACATAGGTCTGCAAATGCTCGACAGCTATGAGCGTCTGAGCGGAGGGGACGGACAGACATTAAGGCGGGGGTCGACAGCGCACAGCACTGCTCAACACAACATGCAATCCAACGAAAATTTTAATTGAAAGGCACTCATAGAGAGTGACTGTGAATGCAATACACGAGTGGAGGAGAAAGAGATAAATGTAGTGAAGAATTAGTACAAAAAGAAGTGAAGAATTGCCGGAATTGCTCACTAAATACCTCTTCTAATGGCGTTTCATTGTCTTAATAACACTAATGAAGAATATTGTTTGCCATCGGAAATGATAATATTGTACTTGCAATTCCATTCCATCTTTATGTTGGAGAATTTGTTCTTGCTCTTTACATTCCTATTTATGCGATCGTAAATTAACTACAGATGAGTTTCAAATAGTTAGAAAACTAATCTGGTTCATTTGTTAGTTCAGGAATCATCATGATCTTGCAAGGTTGACATTGTTTTGGGTGAATTCGATACATTTGTATGATTGAGTGATTTCTTTTTATGAGTAATTAAATCTAAATTATTAT
>JAUJYQ010000096.1:0-11549 GCA_033995645.1 Hemileius initialis | reverse complement strand
AACGAATAATACAATTCAAGACTTGTAAAGACATTTCGCTTTTGATTTGTAATCAATTTTATGTCCGCATTGTTCTCCAAATTGAAGTAACTTGCTCGAATTAAATATTAGATCAAAAACGCATCAAGCACAATACCAGCTCATATCCTGGCAAATATATTGATCTTATGTTCTTTCATTTCAGTTTTGTTTATTTCAAAGATAAAATAAAATAAATTCTATTGAATTGAAGTTTATTCCCTGGAAATAAATCAAGGAAGATTTTTACTTCATTCAGAACAGCAAAACAGAAAATTTTCCGAGATTAGTTCCCTAGATAAAAGCATTTTAATTTAATTTCAGCATTCTTGTTATCACATTTGCTTAATAAGCTTGAGTATGCAAATCCAATTAGCTAGCTGACATATGCAAAACAGGAGTCAGCTCAGGCCAGCACGCACATCTTGCACATTAACCTTGACAATCTATCAAATTGAAACAAATGACTTGAGCTGTTGGCCAAAGGGTGTGATCACTGATGCCTTGCTATGTGAGGGATGGCATCAATCGATTGCCACAACTGGAGTGCACTCTCTGTGAGGCCACCGAAGAATAGGGTTTCTAACGAAACATCGATCTGTTTGGCCGTTAGCTTCAATCCGTCGTCTGTAGACTTGGTTACTGTTCCGCACAAATGCCAACATTTGTCAACAAATACTCGCCTCAAAAACAACAGTTATCGCAATCTTATACACAATTATCTTATATTTGGTGTTAATTATCTATTAATAGCCTATCAGTTATCGACACTGAGACCAAACCTCGAGCCAAACATAACTCGATAACACATAACGAAACAGATATAGAGTTTCGCACAACAAGTGCCAAAACAAGCCGAAAGCCAACGTGGCCACTAGACAATTGGCCAACTGACCAAGCTCATCTAACTGGTCCAAGAATATCTAGTTTCACATTCGGAAAGACATGAAAGGCAAACCACAGACCACTGAACGGCCTTCGCTGACCAAACGTCTCTACAATTGGCTGTTCAGGGAAACTCTTTTCCCTTTGTTCCTTATGGTGACGACTCCCAACTTTATTCTTCTAATGTCATACATAATTGTGGCCAAGAATAGTAATCTACGTCGCTCTTTTCTGATGGAGTCACCCAAAGCGCTTCTGATCGAGGCCTGGAAATCAGTCAAATGGTATGTTTTATACTTAACTTATTACAGGTTATTTTATATTAAGACAAACGAACACTAAACTGATTTTGAAAATTCTTTAGGAACGACCTGGAATGTTGGTCAATAGTGTGGGGTCTATTGCTCTGGGGAATCATCTCATTGCACTTCCCCGGACGCAAATACAACGGACCGCCGACACCCAACGGCTTCAGACCTGAGGTATCCGATTTGTAAAAAAAAACCTGGATCTCAACACAATTTTTCTTGTCTTCTAGTACTGGGACTCAGGCTTCAAGTTCTTTGTGGTGTCGATGTTGATAGCCGTCCCTCTCATCTTCAAGTATTCGATATTGCATTTGTATTATAAGATCCCGACTCTCATCGGAATTCTTATTGTTTTTGGTTTCGGCTTTTGTTTAATTCTTTACTTGAAAGGTGAGAGGAAAATAACAGAAATGAAAACAATGACTAAATCTTGATATTTTCTGCTAATAGGCCTCATTACGCCCGATCCAGGCATTTGCGATGTGACCCGGAACCCAATATTCGATTTCTACTGGGGAATCGAACTCTACCCACACTTCGGTCCATTCGTTAGCCTTAAAATGTTGATAAACAGTCGGTTCGGTCTTTTCTTATGGCAATTGATAGCACTGTTGGCCTGGAAGGCAAACTACGAGCTCTACATCGCCAGCTATAATCGCGGTCATATCAATTGGCCCATCACCACAACAACACTCTTGATCACGGTGTACCTAGCTAAATTCTATTACTGGGAGAGTGGATATGCTCAGGTAAACAAACGTTCAATTCAATTATCATTCAATTATGTAGTTTTAAATCTCAATACATTCGGCAGACAATTGACATAATGCACGACCGGTTCGGCTTCTACTTGGCCTGGGGCTGCATTGCCTTTGTGCCCGGCTTCTTCACCCTCAACAGCCTGTACCTGGTCAAGCACTCGCCGATGGAACACTTCGGTTTCTTCTCTTTCCTCTTAGTGTTTGGTTTGGGTCTGGGCTTTACATTCCTCACGTATTGGACGGACATTCAGCGACAAGTGGTCAGACAGACTAACGGCAAGTGCCTCATATGGAAGAAGCCTGCCAAAGTGATCAGGTAACTTACCCTGTCGAGTTTCATCAACTAAAGTTTGTAATCCATCTGAAGGGCCACTTATCTTGATAACTATGGCATAACCAAGCGCACAGTGCTCTTGGCCTCAGGGTTCTGGGGTATGGCCCGACACATAAACTACACGTTCGAGCTATCGGTGGCGTTCCTCACTTGCATTCCGGCCCTATTCGCGAGTCCGATCCCATACTTCTATTTCCTGTTCCTCTTAGTTCTGATTCTTCACCGGACGACTCGAGATAACGAAAAGTGTCAGCAAAAGTATGGCAATTATTGGAATGAGTACTGCAAACTGGTGCCCTACAAAATGATACCTTACCTCTACTGATTCAGACAACCTAGCAAATAGATACCTACTATATCTTGTTGAAAACAGTTGACAAAGAAACTGATCAACCAGTGATTGTGTATGGCATCCATACAACATCCGTTAGCATCATATATCAACAATCTTAGCTAAATCAGCCTCTTAAATCCACAATCAATGCCAACTTGCGCACAAATTGTAACATGCTCAATTGTCAATCTCAATAAAGCGTCTTTAATGACAAAATTAACGTTTAGACAAAATTAACAACAATGTGTTTTGCAGTCAACTTCAAATCAATATGATCAGTTAAAACATTTCGAATAAATAGTGTTCTAAAAGTGATTCGTGTTGTTTGTGCAAGATACAATCCTAATGCAACGTTTCTTTCAATTATTAGTAATATTAAGATTTCGTTTAAAAGAGTTAAACAAAACTTCGAGTTTTTTATTGGAAGAACTTAAGTATGTTTCGAATGAATCGTGATGAAAAAATTATTCAAAAAATGACAAGAAAAAAATTAAAACAGCCGATCCCCCACCTGATTCCTTTGGCAGAGTCTGGCACGATCGAGCTTGGCAACCCTGATATAAGTTTAGAATGAAAATAGTCGCTACTCACAAACTAGATATTGGAGTATCTAGTCTATAATGCGCTCAGGTGTATGAACCGCACTATATACAATTGAGCTGAAAAAATCCAGAATCGGGCGTGTTATTATGACCAGGATTTTAGGGAAATTGCAACAAAATGTTTCATCAACTATCATGATTATTAATAATCTATCATGATCCCACGAATCAGGACATCTGGCAGCCCTAATGTGCATTGTTAGTTTTAATAATATTATCAATTCATATCCATTTAATTAATAATAGAATAATTCGTGTCTAATATTTCCGTTTCTTTCATTGCAATCTATTCTTAGTTCGTAAACCTCGCCATCAGTTCAATGATCTCCATCTCTCTTACTGTTACTTATTTTGAGTTGAAATTCACTTCAAATTTACTTAAATAAGTATTTAATAATTCTTTATTCAGTCTTTTGTTGCATCAAAATACTTAATAAATCTCATATGTAATCTATGATGTTTATGCTAACTTTCAAATGTTTTCGCTCAATATCAAAGTTTTCAAAACTAAATCACAAATCAAAACGATTTATGAATCAAAAGCTGTTTGCATAACAAAGTATTTACTTTGTTTGTGTCATAACTGGTGACTGCGATCAAGTTGTCTAAGGTGTTGGTCACCTCGACACTACCTTGCCACAGTCACAGGCACAACCTACTCTACCTGTACGCCCCAGCCATAGCCCGGCACATGCAAGAGGACAATGAGGGCACTACTAAACAGGTATTATTCGATGTTTGTTCGTAAACATGAAATGACAACAAAAATTAGTTTTCATTTAAATGAAATCAAGTGATCGTAAACTATCGATGAGTGTTGAAGTGCTAATGCGATCGATGTGTGAACCAGTTTATTGTTTAACACCAATTCGGCAAACAATGCCATTCATGCCATTCGACGCGTTTGGATCACTTGGTTTGTCGCCACTCTTGCATTGTCACAGATAGCGGTCGCACTCGACACTCGACACCCGTCTCACTCACGGCCTCATAAAATGCTGGACTTGTTTTCCGGACTCAAGAGGATAGTGAAGCGCAGGACTGTCCACATCGATAACGCCGTCTTCCGTCTGCACTGGTTATTGACTTCAATTGTTTTGATCGCCTTCTCGGCGGTCATCACTGCCCGACAATACGGTCTGTTCTCTTCCTCTATAGGCTCAAAGTATTCCAAATGAACTTGATCATTAGGGCTGCAAGAATTGTCAAAATTTCGTGGCAGATATACAGTGTCCAGGTAAAGAGTAAACCCGGACACTGCCTAGAACATATTATAAAATGAAAACGATAAAATTGGGCAAAAGTATCCAGATTTTTCCAAGCAAATTTTTGAAAATTAGAAGTAAAATCAAAATTAGACATGAAATGATCTTGTAACCTTAATTATGAATTAATATTAAACGCAAGCAATAGATGATGCAATGATGCAAAAATTTACTATATTTTTCGTTTGATTTTAAACTAAAACAATTAAATTAAGTCGAACTAAAAGTCTTTCTGATAACATAGAGTGTATTATTTCGCTGAATATTGTTTTGTTTGATTTTTATAATTTGCTCGATTATCATGGTTAGAAATTTATTTGGAATTTCATTATGATCTTGTGTAAGTTGGAATACAGTATTATTAAATACTTTGCACGCAAACCTCAATTGAAAATTAGAAACTTTCTTCTGAAATAACTTTAGTTTAATTTATTCAACAGTTGGTCAACCAATCGATTGTCTGATCGAAACCGAAACCATTCCCTCATCGATGATAAACACGTAAGTCTACAACTAATGAGCATGCAACTACTTTGTTGATGATTTCTTCCAAAGAAGAAAACTTTCATTATCAATTTATGATTAATTGATTAGATGACGTCAACAATAGTGGTTTATATGAGTTATATTGGCTAATAGTAGCCGATTAATCGAATTGCATATTGTCTGCAGGTATTGCTGGATCAGTCAAACCTTTCTGATTCCGTCCGCTTTCAACAAGAAAGTGGGAGTCGAAGTGCCGCACCCAGGAGTGGATAACTCGAGGAATAACTCAATCAATGATAGAAAATACTACGCATATTACCAATGGGTTAGTCTTTGATTGAATTGAGTAAGATCATCTCATATTTTGCAACATTAATATTTATAAATCACTCTTGACTTATTACATCTAAATTATCAGCTTCAATCATATTAGATAATATCGGGCTTTGGGGATCATTTTAGTATCTTCTAGCACAATAGTGGAACAGAGGTGTAATTTGTAGTACTTAATCAATGACAAATTGAAGATCTTAAATTTTACACGTTGAGTTTTCTAACGCAAGAATGAGAATAGCCTTAATGACAATATTTCCAATTTTTTTCTCTTCAATTTTGGCATTCGAAGTCTGTTATCTATTGACTGCAAAGTCATCAGACTTTCCATACTGATATTTTGAAATGTTACATTATATCAAAAGTAGCATGCTAGAATTAGTATTGTGGTACTTATAGATGAAGAGGCTCTAATGATTGGTGCATTGCAGGTGTGTTTCGTGTTGTTCATCCAGGGTATGCTGTTTTACGTGCCTTATTACCTGTGGAAGGTATGGGAGGGCGGACTCATGAAGTCAATCACAATGGGTATGCAAATCGCTATTCTGGCCGACGAAGAGAGGGGTTATAAGAAGAAGCTTCTGATTGAGTACCTCTACCGCCACCTCCGACTCCACCACTACTATGCCTTCAAGTATTTCTTCTGTGAGATCCTGTGTCTCATCAATATCATCGGTCAGATGTATTTGACCGACAAGTTCTTCGACGGCGAGTTCATGTCGTACGGCCTGCAAGTGATTGACTACACCCAGCAAGATGTCAAACAGCGCACTGACCCCATGGTCTTCATCTTCCCGAGAATGACCAAGTGCACCTTCCACTTCTACGGCTCCTCCGGAGACGTCCAGAAAAAGGACGCTTTATGTCTTCTGCCGCTAAATGTGGTCAACGAAAAGATCTATGTCTTCCTTTGGTTTTGGTTCGTCATTCTGTCGATCATCACATTCATAGTAATCATATCCCGATTGTTCATCTTCTTCTCGGTCAGCATCAGGTCCCGCATTCTCAAGACTCGGTGCCGGTTCTCCAATTCCAAGTACTTGAAAGTGATTTGCAAACACGGAAACATCGGAGACTTCTTTGTCCTCTACTTGTTGGCCAAAAATATTGACCCGATTATAATGCAGGACATCGTCTCCGAGATTGGAAAGCGATTGGAGAGAAACGAATTCGTCTCTCATTTGACAAATGTTGACTCAGAGAGGATAAACATGTTATGAGAATTTTGTGATCACCAAGATCATAATGTAATCAAGAACATCCCTGCATCACAAATAACGGCTATAACTAGCAGTCATCAAGCAAATTGCTACCCATGGGGTCAGAAGGGAATTCGCAAAAATTTGGAAAGGGGGATCAGATGAAGGATTGGTCAAAAATTAAATTTATGTCTGAATCCTGTTATGCCTTGGTGATCCCTGGCTATTATTAAAGTTTTTGTACTTTTTGCTCCATTTTCAACTGAACTTGAAAACTAAAAAAGATCTTTTATAGAGAGTCCAAACCATATGTATGTAGTTATTCGAAATTAATTTAGCAATTTAATATAATTATTAAAAAATGTACTCTAATTGCTTTTCATTCACAAAGAAAACAACATGAAAATAAATAACATTACTTCTTATATATTCATAAGTATAGTCATAAGTTACACGTATGACTCATAACTGATAGTTGATAATGATATAAACTTCTGTGAAGTCCAGGGTTAGTAAAAGTGTTGGGATTCTGTTAAATAAGAGCAGAGATTGTCGAAGTATATAAATAAGTAAATGTGTTATTACTGCAATTACTAAATAAACAAATGATCTTGGTTTGTTTATTTGCTAAATATATTTTGAGAATTCAATAAAATTCTTTGTTTTCTCTTCAGACCATATATTAATCGCTTTTGTGTACAACAGAAAACTTCACTCAATGTTTATCATATCGGATGCCAATTCTTAGCCAACATAATGAACACCAGATTTGCCAAAACAAAGATGTGCTCGATCTGCATATTATAAGCAAACCAAACCCATCTTACAAATAAACTTATTCTAATGCCAGAACAGTAACCCATCTAGATTATAAAGCACACAGAAGGTGTATAGGGTATGGATGAGTGATTGAGCATGGTGTTCTAATGGTGCTCTGATGGTGTTCACTGCTAACTGTTGGCAAACATGGTTGATCACCAATCCATTAGTCTTATGCGCTATTTATTTGAAAGTCAATAACAGCCGAGACTTTCGTCAAATAATTTTGAGCAAAAGTTTTGTTTAATTTTATGGTCGAAGTGAAAGAATTGGGTGACTTTAGTGAGTTTAGTGGCATATTTATAACTTGATGTTTGACTCTGTTTGATGTAGTGATGCAGTGATGCAGTGCAGCGCTCACTGCTCTACACCAGTGCGAGAATAAACAGCTCCAATGGGTTTGAATGGGTTTGTATGGTAGGTATGGTTCGCCTATCCCTATCCCTGCCAGAGGTCCTCGGCCTAAACGACTAAATTTAGTCTCATCTGATCTCTATATTGCTGGTTGTCTTGTCTCGCACTCTACTCCTCTCAAGTATTGCTCATTCTATACATATTCCTAATTCCCTTTTGGTCGCGATTCCACTTACGATAGAGCAGTGCGAGAGTCAGAGAGTCACGAATTGAAGGCATTCACTGGTGTTTCGCACAATTCTTATACTTCTAATACGTCTAATGAATTCTCTATCAAATAGAAGACTTGACTATCAATGAAGAGGTGGAGGAGGAATGGGATGAGACGTTCGCGGATGGGACGCGACTCTCATGTTGTGCAGGAAGTGAAACATAACAACAGACAACTTCTATTGATTTGCTCCAACTTTTATCTCTTGCAACCAATCGCCACTTCATTCTTCACCAATACTGGCCATTAATTTTGACGTTATTCTAGCAAATATGAGCTTGCTCATTTTAACTTGTTCACATATCACTAATGAAACTGTTGGATTAGTATGTTGGTTCTTTCAATGAGTTTGTTCCCAACTTTAACCTAGTTAATTGTAATATTAAATCAGACCAACTGATAACATGTTCAAGCCAAAGTGAGATAACAAATAAGCAAGCTAGTTTGTTCGACACGCTAATAAGCATTACTGTGAGGACTGTGACCATGTGAAGCGGCACTGTGAAGCCGAAGTGACCTGGTTGATTGGAGAGTAGGGTCAGTCGGGCCAACAGTTCGTCTGATTGTCCGGTGCCCTAAGGCTTACGTCAGTGCCATAATGTTGGATGTGTTCCGAAGTTTGAAGACTCTGCTGAAGACAAGTCGGGTGCAAATCGATAACAACATCTTTCGTCTGCATTACTCGATTACCGTAATCTTATTGCTCGCCTTTTGTGTGATAATAACCACAAAACAATATGTCGGCGATCCTATAGACTGTGTGAGAAGTGAAGCCATTCCTCAAAGTGTGATCAACACCTTTTGCTGGTCTGTATAACACAATGCACTTGTCAACTTAATAAAACCAACTTGGTGATCCACTTATATGCAGGATTCACACCACATACACAGTGCCGCGGAGTTACCACAAAGAAGTGGGCGTCGAAGTGGTGGCGCCGGGAGTGGACATGGAGTCCAATCAGAAAGAGTTCAAATATCATAAATATTATCAATGGGTCTGTTTTGTGCTCTTCTTTCAATCGACACTCTTTTACATTCCTCGATGGCTTTGGAAAATGTGGGAAGGTGGCAAGATACAAGCCTTGATGATGGACCTGGACGTCGGTGTGTGCAGTGACGCCGAAAAGAAACAGAAAAAGAAACTGTTAGTCGATTACCTTTACAATAGTCGTGGTCACCACGATTGGTATGCGGCTAGGTACTTCTTCTGTGAGATACTAGCTCTAAGCAATGTGTTGGCCCAGATGTACATGCTAGACGTGTTCTTCCAAGGAGAGTTCCTCACCTATGGTCTCCAGGTGATCGAGTTCTCCCAACAGGACCAAGGTGAGTGCCAGTCTCACCCATACATTTGTCCATGTTGGTTATTCTGTTACAGAGGAAAGAATCGACCCAATGATCCGGATATTTCCGCGAGTGACCAAGTGCAGATTTTATAAGTACGGGCCGTCGGCTAACATCGAGACCATCGACGCTCTCTGTTTACTGCCACTGAATATCATAAATGAAAAGATTTATATATTTGTTTGGTTTTGGTTCTTGATATTGGCTGCGCTCACAGCCATCGTAATAATGTTCCGTTTGGTGATCATCGCCTGTCCACCGGTCAGAGTGTACCTGCTCAATCTGCGCTTCCGTCTCTCCCAACTGGATCACCTGCACACCATCGTCAGACGCACGTCCATCGGCGACTGGTTTCTCGGTCAGTCATTTACCTCTAGAGTCTCGACATCTCTAAACTAACACATATGACAACACCTTATGACCCAAAAGTGACAACCATTCCATCATTCGATTAAAAATAGTTACCGAGAGAATTTATTATAATCTCATGGTAAAATATCTTAGTTTTCACTTTTGAGTCATTGAATGTTATGTGCGAAAAGGGCACCAATTTCTTTGCCATTATTCTAATCGCTATAAACAATGTCTTTATTTTGAGCCCTTTTTACAATTCACTGCTTAAATCAATGATTATATCAATTGATTTCACATTATTGGCAAACAATCAAACATTATATGAAAGTTTGCTTTTGACGAACAATTGTTGGTTTCAAACCAATCGAATATAATCTCTATAGATTGAGCATGAGCATTAGCCAAATATCATGGTGTTTGTCCATATTGAATGGTCAATTAATTTGATCAAGTTGATTGTTTTCATCTACTTGAAGAGTTGATATTTTTCTTCATTTCGGAACTGATAAGTCATGAATCATAAGAAATTTGCGAAATAATAATAGTAAAAAATTTGCAAGCATTAGTCTAGCATTAGTTCAATCTAGCCTTGTTAAATAACCAGTGTTAATTTTTTTTCAATGTTATTTGTTAAATATGGATCAGAAATTCTTTTCAATATGTGAAACGATCTTTTTGATTTACTACTACCAATCTATTCATCATTCTGTGTCTTATCAGTGATGACCGAATATTCCTTTCAAAGAAAATTTCAGTAATTTTTTCAAGACATTTTCTGACAATTTTGAGGAATTTTAGCTTGAATATTGTTTTCCTCTGCTTATTTTTACTCAATAGAATTTATGAAAACATTTTAAATGTGCTTGATTTATAACAAAAATCATGCAAAAAATATCGCAAATAAGGAAATTACATGAATACTCGTGAAATTATCTGAAATTTCAAGTCAAAGTAAAAAAAAAAATAAAATAAAAACTATGAAAATGCATAAAACTCATAATGATTATGAATGTTTTAATAATTCATTACCAAAGTCATAATTTGATTAGATATTGCAACTAACACTTTTCCATTTTAAATACATAAGCTTTCACCTTTGTCATCTACAAAATTTAGCAAATTTATCAATTATTTCAATTGTTTCAGTTATAATAGAAATCCAAACAGTTCTTTGAAATTCTTTTCAAATAGGCTCAAGTAAAGGAATCGGCATTTTAAGTGGCTTTTCCACATGGAAAAAATTCTTGCTCAAACCACTTTGAGTTTTAAGTGTTTGACAATTGAGTTTAGAAATTTTGACTTAAAATGATGAGGGTATCTAAGAAATTAAATCTTTTTTTGTAATTATATTTTATTTTATCTATAAATTCTGTTCTATAAATAGTTACTTCAAAAAAGCCTTCATTTCAATGCATTAAATAGTAATTAGTCTAAAAAATGCAATAATTAACCTGAACTGCAATTGATTGTCATCTAGTATATATGCTTGGACAAAACATCGATAGCGTTATATACCAAGAGGTCATCCAAGACTTGGCCACCAGAACCGATTCGCAGCCAAAAGAGAGTCAATCGTTGATGTCTTCGTGAAGGATCACATCTGAAGAATCTTCTGCTGTCACTGATTGGTCAGCAGAACAATGATCTTGGTTCAATTTGTCAGTTTGTCATGTTTTTGATTGTTATTGATCAAAACATATACACACAAACAGTATATCTATATCTAGGTTATTGAATTATGACTTTAAACTAGTCAACTTGTTAAATTATTACATTTAGACATTTATTCAATTCTATAAATCACTGTTCATTTGAAATGTTCATAATTTTTCCAATTTTTTTATGTATCGATATATCGATTGGTTTTATGATTTTTTTTTCG
>JAUJYQ010000095.1:0-11568 GCA_033995645.1 Hemileius initialis | reverse complement strand
AAAATCCAGATATTTTCCCTGTTAGGATTAACAGAGAGAAAGAGAAAAAGGTTGTTGATCTATTATTATACAATGAACACTATTACTATATAAAAAATTTCAATAGATTAGTTGGAACAAGTAATCATTATTTTCATAAATTTTGTCGTAATTGTTTACTTGGTTTCAAAACCGAACAGAAACTCAGAAATCACTCAATTCAATGTGAGAGAAATTCACCGAGTAACACATACATGCCTTCGGATAATATAATGCAGTTTGGAGATTTCAATCATCAACTAGGTAATATTTTCTTTTTTGAATATTCTATTTAATTATGTTATATCCATATAGAATACAACTTCGTGATGTACGTTGATTTTGAAACGATTGTTGAGAAAAGTGATCAACAAGAGACAAATAACTTGAAAGTGATTAATCATCATACGGCAAGTGGTTTCGCATTAATCTGTGTAGATAAATTCAGTGAAATATTATTCAATTTTGTTTATCGTGGGAAAGATTGTATTGAAATTTTTTTAAGAGTTTTACATGAAAACACAAAAGATTTATTTTTAATGTTGGACAAATATGTTGAAATGGAAATTCTCACTGAAGAACAAGAAAAAAATCATATGCTCGCTAAAAATTGTCATATTTGTGGAGAGACGTTCAAACTCACAGATATCAAAGTAAGATAATTATTTTATTCACAATTTAACTTTTTTCATTGAATTTACTTCGAACTTGTAAAAAAACAACTTTGTACAACAATTAATTCAATTGATTTAATGTCAAGGTACATGATCATAATCACCAGGATGGTCGCTATCGTGGCCCTGCACATCTTGTCTGTAATATAAATTATGTACACAAAAAAGAAATTCCTATTTTCGCTCATAATTTGAAGGGTTTCGATGGTAATTTGATATTAAGAAATTTGAATAATAATGAATTTAAAAGGGTCAGAATTCTTCCAAAAACATCTGAAAAATTTCTAAGCTTCAGTTTACAGACGGGAAATAAATCCAATATCAAATTTTTAGATAGTTTCGCCTTTTTATCAACGTCTCTAGATAATTTAACTGAAAATTTGAAATCAAAAGGTTTGAATTGTTTTGAGATCACTAGGAAAGTTATTGAAAATCAATATGGTGTTATAAATGATGATATATTTGATAAACTAATTGCAAAAAGTGTATATCCATATGAATGGGTGGATTCATTCAAAAAATTCGAACAAAAGTTTCCAAAAAGGAAGAACTTTTATTCGAAATTAAATTATTGCAATGTTGATCTCGCTAAATACGAAAGAGCAAAATATATATATGACTATTTTGATTGTGAAAACCTGGGGGATTTTCATAATTTATATGTTCTTCTTGACACATGTCTCTTAGCTGATGTATTTACAGAATTCAGAAAAGAATCTATGAAAAATCATGGTTTAGACCCCTGTTATTATTATAGTATACCATCACTTAGCTGGAATGCAATGCTTAAGTTCACAAAGATAAAAATTGAGCTCTTCAAAGATATTGATATGTATCTTTTTATCGAAAAAGCTATAAGAGGTGGAATTAGCCAAGTATCATGCAGATATGCTCGGGCTAATAACCCGTATATGAATGAAGAATTTGATGTTACAAAGTTAACTAGTTATATAACATATTTCGATGCAAATAATTTATATGGCTTCGGGCTATCAGAGCCATTAGCTTATGGGAATTATAAATGGCTCGAACGAGAAGAATATGATATAATCGATTTTGAAAATTGTTCAAATCGTAGTGAAACAGGTTATGTTATAGAATGTGACTTGCTTTATCCTAAAAATTTACATGATTCCCATAAATATTATCCGTTAGCACCTATCAAAAGAAAAATAAAATATGAAGAATTATCTCAATATCAGAAAAAATTAGTAAGAAAATTCAAAGAAACTGATATAAATTATATACCGACAGAAAAATTGATTCTTGATTTAAATGACAAAATCAATTATGTTGTACATTACTCAAATTTGAAACTCTATTTAGAATTAGGTATGGAATTAAAAAAAATTCACAGAGTACTAAGTTTTTCACAATCAAGATGGTTAGCCCCATATATATCACACAACACTCAATTGAGAGAAAAATCAAAAAACAAATTTTCTAAAGATTTATTCAAATTGTATAATAATTCTGTTTTTGGCAAGGCATGTGAAAACATAAGAAATCATGTTAATATGAAATTAGTTTTAAGTGAAAATCAAGCTAAAAACTTTCTTAAGAAACCTTTATTTGAATCTTTCGATATAATAGATTCAGATAAAGTATTGATTAAAATGAAACGTTCGAAAATATATTTAAATAAACCTATTATAATAGGTTTCAGTGTTCTAGAGCATTCTAAAAGATTGATGTATAAATTTTATTATGATGTTTTCATGAAGGAATATCCTGGTCGATGCAAATTACTCTATACAGGTAATATTCTGAAATAAACTGAATTATTCTAGATATACTGAATAATATTCCTTTTTAGATACAGACTCTTTTATAATGCATATCCATACTCAAGATATTTTCGAAGATATGCGATACTTTTCTAATTTATTAGATCTATCCAATTATCCTGAAGATCACGAAATGTACAGTCTAAATAACAAGATGAAACTTGGTTACCTCAAAGATGAATCTGAAGGTCGAATGATATCAGAATTCATTGGGCTCAAACCTAAGTTGTATTCGATAAAATATAACAATGGTGATATTGTTAAAAAATGTAAAGGATTGCAAAATGTCATTGTTAAAAATTACATAAATCATGAAGATTACATTGATGTTCTAAATAATGAAAATTATATTATTTCACAAAATAGGAGAATTGAATCTAAAAAATTCGAATTAAGAACAGTAGAAATGAACAAAGTATCTCACACTTGTTTATGTGATAAAAGATATTTATTAGATAAAATTGAATCCCTTCCATATGGACATTACAGTTTATAATATTTTTTAATTATATTTTTTAATAAAAATTCATTGAAATTCTTATTTACATCAAATAATTTCAGGATATCATTTAATTTTAAGTTTCGAGATCTAAATAAAATAAATAATATACAATATTCACCACAAGTGATCGCATTGTTACTTTGTAGATGAATATGATTGAAAATAAACTTTTTGCCTTGTAATTTGATGAAGTTATTTATTTCGTTATTGATTGGCCTGATTCCAAAACTATCGAAGTATTCAATTGGTCCGAATTTTGATGAGAATATTGCTACCCAGTGCTCTCCCGGTTCATATGATCTATCTGTGTTGATGACCATCGAAAAAGAATTTTTAATTTTGATTTTAGGAATTTTGTCAACTGCAAAAACACCGATAAAATATTTTCTTGAAAAAATATTCTCTTTCAAACAATGTGATATTTCACGTGTCTCCATTTGTTAGTAGTCTGTCAACACATTTCTATTCCGATCAATTTCAATGTTTGAATCAAATCTACCAATGCAGATCAATTTTAATGGTGATTGAAGTTCATTATCAAAACGCAACTCCAAACGCAAACTGCCTTCTCTTGATAAGCAAATATAATCGTTTGTAGTGTTGCTGAAGTCTTGATTGAAATTGAGAGCGTACAAATTGAATAAATTTTTATATGCTTTGTAAGTTATATCAAGGATTCCAATTCCATTTGTCATACACTGTTCGTTGAAGAGGTCAAAATACTCTCTCTCATAACTATCACTCGCGTAATCTGGTGCATAGGGCACGGACGGGAAGGGCTTATTGTTGTAAAAAGCACAAAGATAATTGAGTCCAAAGTTACGAAATGCTAGAGGATTTTTTTTGTAGTCTCCATTGCATGCAGCATGGTCAACTAAACCAATTATTATCTGATCTGGTAGTGAGCCTAAATAAATATTATCCAGTACAAAATGTGATTGTCCTTGTGATAAATTCAACATGACCGTACTTCTTCTCTTAATCGGATAAACTGCATTTGATACTTGAAGAGCTTTGTTAATTGAGTTGAAGATAGAAGGTGCTAGCATAACATGGCGAACATGAAGACATGCGTCAATAATCTTTAGTTTTGGCTCCGTAGCATCAAGTGCCTCCACACCAGCAGCTGCAGCTCTAGCAGCACTGCCCATAGTACAGAAGGAATTGCTATTTGCTATGAATTTTATTCGAACTGCAACACCATTAGCCAAATAGCGATCACATTCAGCAAATTCATTAAAGAACCTGCCGTATAGTTTGAACTTTCTACTCGTGTTAGATATTTCTGAGCAATCTGTGTTGATAGTATCTGGATTCGTCAATTGATCTCTTATATTAGGGAAATAACCTGAAAGTAAACTGAACATGAAGTTTTATGAACGTGAATTATATTTTAAAGTTTATTACCTGTACTTCTAAGAAATGTATGTTTGCTTTTATTATCGTATTTGATCAGTGTGTTAACATATGAAGTAAAAGCATAAGCATTAGTCGATTGTGTGATGATTGTATTGTTCAGTGTAATTTCAACTTGACTCCAAATTGTATTTAGTGGATTATTGATCATTGAATAACGATTATTCTGTGAATTGTCATATGGTGAATTATCTTGCTTGAGTAATTGACATTCCAAAGAAAGAAAAATATTTTCAAAATCAATGAAGTATTCAGAGCTCGCTGGGATTGAGAATTCAAGATTATTTGAATTCGTTAATGCTGATACTGGGTGGAATTGAACAACAGTGGATTCTTGTTCACTGTTCTGGTAATATCTCTTTTTGAATATATCCAGTTCACCTTTAAAGACTTCTCGTGACATTTTCAAACTGAATCAAATATATTTTTTCTGCGTTTTCTTCTCTTAGGTTTTTTTTTGGCTTTGAGTTTTCTTTTTCGTGGTCCAGCTCTAGAGTGTGAAGTTTTCGATTTTTTCCTCTTTTTTATTCTCTTTTTTATTCTTTTTGTTCTTGTGCGACGAATCCGGCGCCGCTTTCCTTTCTGATTAATCATTTTTTCAACATCATCAATAGTTTCATTCGCAGTTCGTTTAAAATTACTTTTCATTGCTGTTTTCACATTTTCACCAGATATGACATCGTGAATCACATCTTTACCATAGTTGAATGCTTTTTTACCAAAAAATTTCAATAAAGGAAGACTTAATTTGCCAATTCTACTAAAAATTGAATATCCTCTTTGAAAAGGCCTTCCAGAAAAATAGGTTATATAATCTTTTTGATATCCATGACCAGCTTGAGATAAATAATAATTATCATAAGCGGCATCATAAGTGTCGTAAAACTTATTCATTTTTTCGAAAAATCAATGTTATAGTCACTGTTCCTTGTTCGAAAATGACAAGATTTCCCGATGAATCTCTTATTTCTATCGTGATGGAATCAAACTTGTTCAGGCGCAGTGAACGGAATAGAAGTGGGTTGAATGTAATTGCTTTCATTGCCTTGTCATCTTTAACTTTCTCTAATGGAAAAATTCTCAATAATTGAGTTTTTATATTTGAAACATAAGATTCTTTTATTACATCACAATAAATAAACAATGTGTGATTCATCCCAAACAAATCAATTTTATATTTCGAGAGTAATTTTGGCATGTTTATTTGCTGCTCTTTGTATCCAAACATCGCATTCAGATAAGATGAGAAAATGAAAAATATTTCAATTTCAGTGATGTATTCATTCGGGTTATCGTCATTCTTTACCTTAATAACTCCATTTTCACATGAGAAATGTTCTCCTTTGATTTCGATTTTAGGTAAAATTATATCATAAAATTTGTGAGTAGAATATTTTCTTATCAATTTAGTATTCTCAACTTTTGTGTCATCATCATTTGATTCAACAATTTTCTTATTTAAATCTGACTTCAATTCTTCAAGATCATGATAGTTTTTATTGGGTAAAATTATTTTATTTTTCAAAGGAAATATTTTTTTCCCATTCGTGAAAGCTATTTTGATTTTTCTTGCTTCTATTTCTTCTGGAACATTGTGAACTGAAGTCGGGAAGATTATTTCTGCTATTGCACACTGGTAACCAGTGAAATCAAGTGCAGTTTCAAAATCTGTTGTGAATTTCGATTGTTTATTATTCGGATTGATTGTTGAATAATAATCTGAACGAAGCACAATAATTTCATCCATTTTCAACTTTATTCAATTCGAATTCATAAAATGATCCTTGAATTTCGTTTCCTTTATTATCACTCAGAATATATCTTGGAAATGGAAGTGTAAATAATTTCTTCTTAATGAGAAATATTTCTGTTGTCCATTTGCTTTTATATCCTTTTTCGAATAATGACTTGAGCTTACTGATTCGAACACGATCTCCAGTTGTGAAATTAGACTTTTTATTAGGAATTCTTGAAGAATAAAGATTAAGAAATGCTTTGTATTCATTTTTCTCATTAATTTCAATTGGTTTGTATTTAGTGCGAGAATGTGATGTATTATTATAGATCCAAATTAGATGGTCGATTATATCAATATATTTTTTTGTTTTATAATGAATGAAATATTTTGAAATCTTCTCTTTGATTGTCCTGATAACTCTTTCCACAGGTGATGCCTTGACTTCAGTGTTTCTCATAATATATGAATTAATATTTTCGTTCTTCAAAAACAGTTTGAAATTTTTATTAATGAATTCACTTCCGGCATCTGATATGAGAATTTTGCATTTTCTTCCCATCTCAATAATTGATTTGAATGCTTTTATTATTGAAATAGGTTTTTTATTTTTCATGACTCTAACAAATACAAATTTAGATAGTATATCAATAACAATTAAAACATATTTATAATCATCATTATATTTGGAAATATTCCTATAGTCAATCAGATCACAAGCCCAGAAGTTATCTACGGAACTTGAAACAAACTGGGATCTTTTTCTCACAAATTTATTCTTATTCAGACTATATTCTTTTTGGCGACTCATCCATTTCCGGATTAAGTCATATGTAATGGAGGGAGATATAGGTTTTGCCAAAGAATAAACTTTTTTTACTGATCCCAAATAACCAGGAGATTTCAAGTTGAAATAAATTTCTTTCAAGATTTCATTATTTCTGTTTAATTCTTCTTGTTGATTTGACATTATAAGGTCTCCAAAAATTACCTGAATCTTCTTCAGAACTAGGTGATTTTTCGGCGTAATGTTTTTTGATACGACTAATCGTACTTTTTTTGGCTAATCTGGATTTTGGTGTCCGCACAACTGCTCTTAATGATGTGTTTTGAGGAGTATGATATGCTGAACTGTTGCCAGGTTCGCTTACATGTGTTAACAAAGTTGATTCCAATGGAGTTATGAATGAATTGTTGAGTTCAGCTAACTGTTGTTGATTGTCTGAGGGCACTTCCGTCTCGACGTTACCAGGTTTATATCTTATTCTATTGAATTTATTCAATGCTTGAACGAATAATTTATATTTTGAATCTTCATCAAAATTCGAACTCAAAATATTTTTCATCATTTCATCTAAATTTGTTAATTTCGCATATTCTATTGGTTGATTATTCATCATTGTACTCATGAGAAATTTATTCGGTGTCATCTGTTGATCGTCCATCGGTACAAGCTTCATTTTTCTAACCTTTGACATTCTGAAGAACTTTGTCCAAAAGGAATAAAGCTGAAGGGATGAGTAGATTGAGAAAACCTCCTTTTTGGATAATCAACTTTTTTTTCTGATAGATAGGTTTCTTTTTTTTCAAGAATTCAATATATTTTCGCGATTTCTTCAATAATTTTATTTTGAAATCACTTATGTTCAAATTACCTCTCAGAAAATTATCACAAATCTCACTGATTGCATCTATGACACAACGTTTCACTTTTTTCAAGAATTCTTTCTTCTGTTTTTGAGTTCTACATCTCAACAACTTTTTCAATTCTGTTTTACATCTGCTAATCAAATCCATTATATATAAACGTCTTGCGTGAAAAGTTTATTGAAGATATTTGCTCGATATCTGAGTTTCGTAGGTGTATCTTGATTGAGGTCGATGATCAAATAAGAGAAAGGGTCTTTAGTGGCTTCTAAATATGCCTCTATTAATTTATGCTTCTGACCCCGCCCATCTAATCTATTAGATAACGTTTCTATTTGGAGAATTTCGTTCGGATTCTTGAGTAAAACGACGTATGAACAGCTCAAATAAATATTCCGCATATATTTACTTTTCGGAAAAAGATTTTGAGTGATAAAGATTACTGTGATATTTTTATGATGAGAGTATTTTGTGAATAAGTTGCTGACAGTGAGATTATTAGCAGATTTTTCCATATTGTCATCAAGAATAATGATAGAAGGATATTTTGAATCAATATTTTCAATATAATCTTCATCGATATCAACAATATGTTCGAAATCATCGAATATTGCACTAGGTTTTGTATCAGAGCAGAAGATTTTTCGATGGAAGTCAACTTCAAATAAGAATTTTCTATTTTTCATCAAGTTTTCAACAAATGTAGTTTTTCCACTGCAACTTGGGCCAACCACTAAAATTCTTGATGGATGTTTGAATGAACTGTTGAAAAATTCCATCAATATAATATGTGGTTGATCGATGAATTTCCTAAGAGCTCTAGTAGATATTCTCGTGATAGATAATGAATGCTCTTAATTAAATATGATGAATTTTCTTGAGGTTTCAATAAATTGATGAAATTGAAATAACAAGTTTCATTTAGTAGTCGGATTTCATAATCTATTTGATGTTGAAAATCATAATTGTAGCGAAAAACAATTGTGAACAAATAATATGTTCCTAACAAATTCACGAGAACGCTTATCACATTGCAAAACAAATTAAAAATCATTTTAACCAATGGAAGTTCAGACAAACTGATCTTTATTTATATCAAACCATTTTGCTAAGTTGACATTACAACATTCGATTTTCTCATGTTTTTCGATTGATCAAAAAATATTAGTAATCAATTTCAATAAATAATTTTCATCAGAGATTTTATCTGATTCAAATTGCGATAAAGTTTATGTATAAATTGAACGGACTAATATATTCACAACCATTCGATAATAAGTGAACATGGCCATGATCAATAGTGAAAAGGTTGATTTCAACGATGTTCGTGTTATATTCTGTGTCAATGGCTTCACAATTGACAGTCAATTCCAAATAGTTGAACTGGGATTCTGGTCAAGAAAATTATATGGAATAATTCCTTTCAAGTCTTCGAAGGCATGGGTTAAACTTGATCCAGTTGATAAAATAACAGCCAATTATCTGAGTAAAGAATTCCATGGAATCAATTTGGATGTTCTGAAAGAACATGATTCGCTTTTCCAATCGGATATCTACGGTGCAATCAAGACAATTTATCAGTTATGTAAAGATGAGGAGACAAATCGCACTCTCATTGGATATCTTGGGAATATGTGTTTGCTCGATATGTTGGGCAAAATCGGAATCGCAAACCATTTGGTCAACTTGAGAGATATGTTTCCCTCAGAACCACTATCTTATCAAACAATTCGATGTGATCCAAACTATGGATCTGCTGGAAGAATCTGTCCAATCCATCAACCTTTGGAGAATCGACAATTGCCTATATGTGCTGGGGCATTGGCACATTATTTGGGAAACTATTGTTTGAAGAACGATAATAAGAATGATTTTTTTCCATAATTTTGTCAATTTTGATATCAATATAAAAATTTTAATGTTTGTAATTTTGACTATTGAAATGCTGGGGCACATATATTGAAAAATATTAATAATATATGTGCCCCAGAAAATAACATTAATTCTTGTAACAATTCGGTCTGATGCATAATAAAAAAAAACAAACAATTTCTTGGAAATAATTTATTCATTGTTCTGATAAAATATATCATTGATAATCATATATATTGATGATGGAGATATCAAAGATTTTAATCATGAATTTATATCTTATCATGGATGACCTTCAAGATAAGATATCGAAAAAGCTCTAGAAACGGAGGTTATACTACAACATGAGATTACTAGAGAAATTGACAAGGATGCGAGATATCTCCTTAATAGTTTCGCAGATAGGTGTGCTCTCGGTATAAAAGAGGCACCCATACACTTTATTACCAAGAAAACTTTCACAATTATGTTGATCAAAGTGATTGCCTTATTGTTTGTGGTCGTTTCGGCCCTCTGTCAAACCATTTGCCAGAAGGAGCGACTAAGTGCTGTGCGATCGGGCAAAGAGAAGGTGCAAGGTAGTAACATCGGCAGCTGGTTTATCATGGAAGCTTCGATCGACGGTAAGCTATGGGACGACAACCACTGCAACAAAAACTATACTGGGTCGTATCTGCTGGAGAAGTGTTTGGGCAGTAAGGCCAAGGAGGTGATGGAGAAGCACTGGGCCACCTGGATCAACGAGACTGACTTCGAGGCCATGTCCAAACACGGTATCAATGCGGTCAGAATACCCGTGGGCTGGTGGCAGGTCAGTGACCTTGGCTCTCTCTCTCTCTCTCTCTCTCTCCCCTTGCTAACTTCCAACAAATTTCAACTAGATCTATGACCCGCAAGGCGGTGTGAGCAAGGCCAAGCTCAGACACAATGTAACCGAGCTCGAGTATGTGACAGGTGCTCTTGCTCACCTTGATAAGGCGTTTGAGTGGGGAGAGAAACATGGTATTGCTATCATAGTTGACTTGCACGCAGCACCTGGCTCACAAAACGGCAATGACCATTCCTCTCCATCCCAGCCTGGCATTGTAAGTGCCAAGCTACTTGTAGTCTCATACTAACTGACAATTGCAAGTAGATCAACTTCGACAAGAAACAAGATAATTGGTTGCAGGCGGTGGACTCGATGGAGTTGTATGCAGAGCGATACGCCAAACACCCGGCACTTTTGGGATTCGCCTTGCTCAACGAGCCTGGAAAAATGAATATAACAGTAATGCACGAGTACTACACTAAGGCATATCAGGCCATTCGCAAACACTCAGCCGACTCTTATGTGATAATCAGTCCGCGGAACAGTCCTTACGAGTACGGCACTGAAGCTCATTGGGTGGACTTCATGAACCCGAAGGACGGCTTCACTCGCGTAGCGATGGACGTCCACTACTATTCCTGCTTCGGAGGATCGGGTGATACGAAAGACGCCGAGAAGAACATCAATTATATAAAGAATGACAGGAAGAATCAAATCAAAAACTACCATGATAAGAATCACAAGCTCCTCTACATCGGCGAGTGGTCAGCCTGCAACCATGGCGATGTATCGCGAGCCGCCGACTTCCTCAAGGCCGAGATCGAGGTATATAATCAAGCAACTTTCGGGTACACCTTCTGGTGCTGGTCGGATGGCATTGACCGCAAAGACAATGAATGGATTCTGAAAGTGGCCTTCAATGAGCATTGGATCGACCACTTCGACCATCCTTGTCAATGACCAGGCGCACAACTATTTGTCCATTAATATATTTTTTGTAATCCTTATCAAGATACAGAGACACCCGCGTAATTGCACTCGTTATATTTGCACAATTTGCTATTTGCTTACAATTAGACCAAACCTAATCGGGATCAATGTTACCC
>JAUJYQ010000094.1:0-11600 GCA_033995645.1 Hemileius initialis | reverse complement strand
GTTTGTCGAAGTGCTCCTCATCTTTGCCATCGATGACAATTTGAGAGCAGTGAAAACCGAACTGTAATTTCCCGCTAGGATTGCTCGATAACAAACACTTCTGAGATGGGTATAAATGTTTGAAAATACTATCCTAAAAGACTCATTCTTTGCTATTCATTGCCTGAGAAGCGCCAGTAATATATTGAAGAATATTCTGTGGGCTGTACTGTGAAAGCACTTTACGTTAGTTTCCATATTTCATGATATTCTCTGCTTTCAATTTGCGTTTCAAATCAAATACATATAAAATATTTAGCACACGAAATGGAATTTAGTATTTGAGTTGGTTATTATTATCTAACAGAGTATTTCAGAAGAATATTCTGCTCTCAAACTTCTAAAAGCTTTAAAATTGATCTGAAAAGCTATACAACTATAAGAAAAACGCAGACAAAATTAAATTCAAAACTAATTTTATTTGACTATTTTCTAATGGCGTTTACGGACTAAACGCACGTTTGACTTAATTTTCATACGCATAATAACAACAAAGTCGAACTAGAACTGCTATTGAAGAGCGAATTTAAAATGATCCGGATAGAACTCGTTATACTGAAACAAGTATGTTTAAAAAATTATTTCAATTTGACTCATAATTACGTGACCAGAGGCCATTAAAATTTGAGTTATTTCAAGTTGTAGATTTTTTATTTACTTCACATTGAAATCTGTGTTTTTAAAGATGCTGAAAACGAATGTCTGTTTTAAATGATGGGATGTTTTATTTGAAGGCTACCAAATAAAATGACACCAATTTCTAAATTGCTCACATTAGCCAAATGTAATGTCCTATTCTTTTTAACATCTTCTAAAACATAATCAGCATTAGACAGAGCTCTATCCAAATCAGCATTAAACTCACAATTCAAAGTTTAAATGAATAAACGCGTGAATTATCAGTGCATATTAAATTCGATCCCCAATATTTTAATGCCTTTTTTGCTCAAGATATTTTTCATTTTTTGACTTAAATAATTGGAATTATTTTTGCAACTTCTTTCGTCTACGGCATTAAAATAAATAAGGATAACAATTGTTAGCATTGATCGCAGCCATTGTTCGCTATCGGTCTTTGTTTGAATAAATTGTTGTAAAGTTATAGATGGAAAAGGAGTCCCACTTATTGGCCAAGAGATCACTCGAAACATAATATTGTAATAAATGTATGGCAACAACAATGAAGAATAATAACTCTTATCGAGACAACACTTTTTAGTAGTGTCTGACCGAAAAGTCATTACAATGTCTGGCAATTAATCGCTATTCGCGACAAAGCCTTTAATATAAAACACAGACTTTTAATCAAGTCTATTAACCAAGATTAATATAGACGGCGATTAAATCTAATTTCCATTTTCCGATTCATTCATTTGAGGCATTGGCGGACAAACACAACATTTGCCAAGAAAATAGTGATAATGAATCGGAAGTCATAAATCGAGTGCTGTATAACTGTGTTTTGCTCTATCTTTCGTATGTATGTTACAAAAGAAATTTTCTCAATTCGTGAGAAAATTTCCGGAAATGTTCCAAAGAATTCCCTGTGAAAAGCCAACTTTTCAGCCGAACAACTGGTTTTGATTATTATTAATATCAATCACATGAGTTTGACCAGTTAACAATTAATCAATTAACAATTAGAAAATTTAGTCAATGACAATTAAATTTTCCCGAAACAGATTGAGACCCTGTTTGTGATGACGATTTAATTGGTAAGGTTGCAATCTAATGCCTTCTGATATCTTTTGTGATATAAAACACATTACAATTGACCTCCCATTGAAATTGTCCTAACATATTTTATATGTTATTAAATATTATGGTTTATTGCCATTCATTTGGTTTGATTTTTATTTGAGAAATTTCTTCATAGAGAAACTTTGTAGAAATATTTTCCTAGAAAGTTTGTCTTGTAACATGCCTAGCTCTATGTCAGCGATCCATTGGTAGACTAATAGTCAGTTATAAAAATCATTTCCTAAAATATTTTTTTCTAATTTCCAGAATCGGTTGAATAAAACCTGTAAATCCATTTGAGCGCCCTTTTGGGTATTACCTTTATGACTATTATAATTAGATGAGAAAATTAGTCCACTATAATGGTAATAGTTGAAAATTAAACAATCAAGCTCACATGTAACCATATATGTTGACTAAAACCCATTGATTCTTCATGGAAATTATTATGAATAAAAACTGTCTAAAATCATTTTGATTGTTTACAAAATAAGTTCTAATAATGAATTTTACAATCTAATCAGAATTAATTTTCAAATTCGAGCAAATAGCCAAGATAAATGCGCGAAATTCATAATCTTGCATTCATAAATAAAACTATCGCTTAATAGACCAAAAGATTTATTTTAAAGCCAACGCCAGTTCTGAATTAAAGTGTCAGTAATGTGAGACACAAACGAATCAGTGCTGACATTGAATTCAATTAACTTTTGCCATAATTCTGATACTAAATGAAGACTAATTGTATAATAAAGAGCTCGAGAATAGCATTCATTTATCTGTTATGTAAAATGAGTTTCGAATGATTTTTCATTTTGCCATTATTACTCCAATTTGTCGTCGTCGTCGTCCGAAACAAAAGTCGATGTTTAACGAACCACTGGATACCAGGGATGGCCAAACTGACCATATCTCAGAAGGTATTTTTTCCAGAATGCCTAAAACGCTTGGAGCCCCGCTAAATTTTCAAGGGCTTAAAACTTGAGGGATATTTTGCAACATTTCGCTCACAGTTAATGGATTTGGGTTTTATCCCCTTGCGAAAAGATTTTTTTCGGTAGCAATCTTTGAATTAGTGATCAAGTTTGGTTCAGTTTAATAAATATCCACTTTATTAAATCGAGGTATTCTTGTCGTCGACTCACTTATTTCTATAATCGAATCAATCGATTTTGATTTTCATTTAGTAGTCTAACAGAATATTCTGGATTTGGAACTGAAAGTTGTTCGATAAAAATGAGAATTGCTTTGAGTTATGGACTGTTGGGTTCAGTGGAATGCTAGTGATCGAGGCAAAGGTGAACAATGTTTGACAGTTTCAAAAAAAAAAAACAATTCGATCGAATCAGTTGAGAAAAAAGTATTTGTTTTTCGTGTTTTATTATTTAAAATATTGTTTCATGGTTCAAATAAAAGCAAATAATTGATTGCTCGTAATAAAAGTGAAGAAAAATCAATAGAGAAAATAAAAGGCCAGCGAAAGGCCGGTGTTGTCCAACGAATTGACAACAAAAGGCATTTCCGACAAAACACTAGAATTGATGACATATTCTGTGCTGACATTCATTGCGTTTCGTTATCAATGCGATTCAATCATAAATTAAGAAGAGATTGATTTATTAATCACAACCGACTTCGGCTCTAAACGTCTGACCAAACCATTAATGAAATTACGAAAAATTGATACAAATTTAATGTCGGTTAGTGTTTGTGTTTGGACTGTCTTCGGGCCGTCGGCACAGTCTCCGAACCGATGGCCGACCGCCGACCCGTCAATAAGTCGATTAGTGGTGTGTTTGTCGACAACCGGCCGACCGATGAATGCATAATAAAGCGATCTCTTACTCAATAACCGCAACCGAAACAGAAAATTCTTGTTTACAAACAAATATTTATTCTGTTCAGTGATTAATGATATGGCAATGCATTAAAATATTAATGTGAAGCAAACTTTACCTTGATGAATGACTTTGGCTGACAGACAAGCATAACATACCATCCACTTTAACAACATTTCTATACTATCGATACTTTGCATTGAAACTCAAAAACAATAGCAAATGATCAACACTTTTACTGCCAATTAGAGCCCTCTTCGGCAGTAATTAGCATGCACAATTTATTACAATTTATTATTGTTACGATGTTTATGCAAATGATAAGTGTATTAAACTAATTGAAAATTTGTGAAAAGCACAAAGAGTCAATTAACTAGATGGATTGATGCCATTTACCCAACGCTGCCATCAAGGCTTCTTTTCATCTTGTTATTCTTGCACTTTTCTTTATATTTGTTTACAATATCAACTCATTTGGCAATTCATCTAGCTCATTGTCGGTGTTTGCGAGGGCACATTGCCACCTGGATATTACAGTTATTGCAGTTTTTTGCAACTGTTTTGAAATCACTCTGAAAATTGAGTCTCGAATTGAATATCTCGACAGTCATGGCCTCGAATTAGAGTGCTTTGAATAAAGAGATTACTTAACGATTGAAGTGTTGACGAAAACATCTCTCGGAGTGAATGAACATTTGATATAAGACGCTCAAACAGATCGAAATCTATCCCAAAAACTTTGTGTGGAATAACTGTTGTTTTGAAAGGGGTTTTTGCCGTCAAAACTCAAGAATCAGAAGAATCGCTTTTTCGCGCCATCGATGAGACAACAGAAACACTCGACTGATATCGAAAGGAAATCCCAACGGATTGAGAGCCGAGTGTCGGCACTGATATTGCGAATGGCTTTAGGTTTTTGCAATTTTCGCACCTTTTCTATCGTGTATTACAGGATTTGATAGTTTTATTTAGTTTATCTCTTTATCAACACAAAACTGGCTCTGATTTATTGCCCAGTTAACCATGATCCAATTGGACTAGCAACACAATCTGCATGCTTTTCTGTTTAAGAATAAATTGCTTTTTTCCAGTCACAATGGGCCAGGTTTGGTATTTTCGCTGTCAGTGTGTTTGTCGACAATTTGTCCCACAATTTATAATCTTAAACATATTTTTCATGTAATAAGTCGTTGATTCAAAAGAATCGGTTCTTTGAGTTCAAAGGTTTTCTTTTTCAGTCAAAACTCGGATGAATTTCAAAGAGATCGACAATTTATTTCTTCTACGCTTTAATGAGAATCTCATTTGCTTTCAATAGCGAACACATATACACAAACACAGCACGAAATTGATTGAAACTTCATTAGCAATTCATGAGTTTGGAAGAGCACTCGAAGAGCCGAAGAGCACAAAATTAGTCAAACAATGTTCTAGAAAAAAAGTCAAACAAATTTTTGCAATGAATTTATCGTTAAAAACTCAAAACTTTTTGCATATTTTATTCGTCGGATGCGATATTCAAACGAATCTGAGCTCAAATTTGGATCATTTTATTTGAATTTAGTGCCAAAACTAATACCGAAGCAAATTATTTATTTACATTAAACTCATTTAATTTGAATAAATCGATAAATTTATTATTATAGTCACCGGTTGACAGAGATCTCGGTTTGAGATCGTGATTTATATTTGCCTTGATCATGTCGTCAATAGAGCATACAATTTGTTCCGTCAATATTAAAATCAATGACCAGTTTAATTGAATTCTGATTGTTGTCCAACACTTTGCGGCTTTGGCTACAATGGCATTTTAAGAAAAAATATCAAGGTTATTCTTGGATAATATTGCTGTTGATGGTAAATTGTTTGGTCTGAGTTGTGCCAAAATCGTTGTTATTTTTATATCAATTAATCCACTTTTCGCACGATATCTATCGGTCACGAAATGCTTGCATTAAATCATTATTTCGATGATTGACTCGCTTTTGGCCAACACTTAAATCAAATTCAAGCTCAACATCAAGAAAATTGAGCAAAAATTTATGGTTATTTTCGCGAATATTCTACTCTTTTTACTCTTTTCACTTCTCATACAATGTAAATGTAATTTGTGATCTCGCAACTCAAGCAAAAGAGTAAATATGTTTTTTCTTATCTAGCAACTTAAATTGTAAATAAAAATTTGCAGAAAATGTTTGAAAAACACACAAGCTGGGCTGACTTAATCTAGTTGAGAATCGATCTTTATTAAACAAAAAGTTCAAAACATAATAATCAATATCAGTGAGAATAGTGTCTTTCAGTGTGCAGACTATTCTCAGACATTTTCAGACAATTGTATTGTTATCGCAATACAAGAATCATTGTCTCGATTGGAATCAGTGTCTGCACTATCAGCACAACAATTGATGAATAGTGAGCCCATTCTTCCACTGCAACAAAACAATTATAATTGATTCTAAAGTCTATCTAACAAATCGAAAAAATCAAGTCTAAACAAGATTAGATGAATTGAGATTGCAGTGGAGTGCTAGACAACTAGAGGTGGTCCAAAAGTATCTAGGCATGTGAGAAACTCTCTAGAAATTTTTCCCTGAATCTGTCGCTTACTTATCTGTCTCTAACTTATTGTTGGCTTTCAGATTTTGAAGTTTATAAGTTTTAAAATCAGTATTGTTATAGAATACCATTATTGCATTTTGAAACATTCAGTCAATAACAATACAGACAACGGGCACTGCATTTATGCATAGGGGTTACCCCATTACATAGGGGATTCATGGGAGGCAGTAGTAACTTCATATTCTACTTTACAAAAGATGTTCGACGGGAGGCATAAATTTTAATCGTTTTCATTTGAGATTCAAATATAATTAGATTTAAGTGAAGCAACACTATATGAGTGCACCATTTAGTCCTATGGCTCATGTTTTCAGACAATTGTTCAGTGTATAATGTAGTTTTTGATCTAAGACTTACCATAACCAGTCAATTAATGTAAAATAGACAATATTAGTGTAATTGATCTATATATTGTCATTTACGTGGTTTCATCGACTTTATCTAGACGATTTATACAGGAAATGTCCTAGTGACTTTTAAATTAGATTTGAATTACAATTTTTTATTCTCATTTTTATTCTCATGTGTTCATTATATTTTGATCAAATCAATGAGAGTTGACATCGAAATTAATTTCTCTTCCATTCAACTAATATTCCAATGATTTGTTGATTTTTTTCCATGCAATGAATTTTAATGAGCAAATAGTTATGGAGCGTCGGGGATGAGCAGTGAGCCTGGACAGACAACTGGACAGACAGCCTGTGTTTGCTCTCATAGCCATTCATATCTCGAGTGAATGAAAATCTCTTTTTATATCGAAATCCCTATTATTTGCAGTTATGGTCGGTTTGATCTCAAATAATAATGTTCTTTGTTTGGAGAGGCAGTGGAGAGGAGCCGAGTGTTGGCGCTCTTGGTCTCGATCGGTGGCTATCACTCGGTAAGTGGCGAGCGATGGCATCCAATGAGTTACTCGAGACCCGAATGAATTGCTTTCTCGAAATAATTAGTTATAAGCGAAATGGCATTTGTCTTAATGTATGTTTTGATCGAAATTAAGTTAGTATTCGATTGTGTTGTTGTGTTGGCTCTCGGGAGAGACACAACCAGTGCCTCAAACCACTGACAAGTTTTTGCATCTGACGAAAAAGCATTGCCAACAATAAGAAAAGATGAGAGGATTTTGTGAGAACGACAAAAGACCTCAACAGAGAGACGAAACACAAATCAATGAAACTTTTGGATAACATAATAATAGACAAAACTAGAGATAAATTTTAATTAAAACCACTGATGAGAAGACAAGCGAAATGTGTTGAACAGCGACTTCACTCAGTGTTTGCTTTCTTTTTTTGGTCCACACAAAAAGCGGTTGATTTCTATTGATTGGAGACCAGACTTATTGGTCGCCGAAAAGCCAGTTATGAAAAGCTAGCTCTTATGTGTTGAGCCATATATTCACTTCTAATCGATTGGTCGACAAAATCAAACGTTAGTTCATTGAAGTCAACAGTAGACCAAAAATTGATGTACAATCCTATCAGCGATTTATCGATTGGTCAACAGTTTAGGCCAGAATTGGCCGACAATATTGAAATCGACGTTTGGGCCGCAAAACCAGAGGAAAAGACACCAAATTATTGCTGCAATTATTTTTATCTAAAAAAATATGTCTTGCTAAAAGTGAAACATAGGATCGATATGGTTCTTATTTCAAATAACGAGATGAGATTCAAGTCATTGATGAGATGAGTTAAAAATTCGTGAGCCATGACAGCGACGGACTAGAAGTCGACCTCTCGATTGAGTCCAATGATTGTTCACTATTAGAGTCGAGTAACTGTCGTTAACTATCGACTCAATGACTTCATTTATTGGCTTATATTGCGCTTAAAATGTGCTTTTTATTGAATTTAGTCGACAAAAAGCACTAACCCATGAGTACAGGTATGTCAGTGGCGAAGGCAAACGGATGGTCAGTCACTACTCCGAAGAAGTCGGCCATAAATTCTTCGTTATCTGAGCGCAAAATTATAGCATTTATACTCAAAATACATATAATACTCAAAATGACGTTTCAATGGCTTCTCATTTATTCTGTGCACAACATTTGCACTCATTTATAGTATTTGACGACAAAATTCTTGCGACGAATCACTAATTTTTCATTTGACGACTGGTTTGACATCATATTCGTAAAAATTTAGTCAAATCTCTACGAAAACTATTCTGTAATGAGTGCTCCGATTGTCGCATATAATCCATTAAAGTCTTTTGTGACACACGGAGGGAACGGAGAAGAAGTGCTTAACATTTTAAAGAACAGATGAAGACATAACTGATATATTTTAAAAAGTCCTTGGAATTTGCAAATTCATTTCGTTTGTTTGTCAAGTGTTTTAATATTAATTTGAATCCAAATTGGTGTACAAATTGTTTGTCTTCGTGAGTGAAGCAACAAAATTGATGATATTATGTGACTCAAGAGTTTGGCGAACAAACTCTTTACGGTCAGAGCTAATCCCAAAAGTGGCCTAATTGCATCTTGTACATCCAACTGCCATCCAGTACTTCCACTGACAGTTGGTTAGCGTTTGTAGTTATGGCCTCATCATTAAAAACACTGTTCGTTAGGGACTTAACTACATTTAATGTCATTGATTCCGAGCCAATGATTCTTAAACTTGATTTCTGTTTTGAAAATAAAACAAAAAATTTTAATAATATTGTTGCGGATCTCAGTGTTGGGAACGATCTGTCAGATCAGAGACAGAGAGAACGCAAAGTATTACCAAGTATTACAACTTCTTGGAATTGGCTCTCATTTAGTGCTCTAGAAAAATGACGAAAAATGACAACAAAAAAGCTATTTATTTGATACCAAGATTTATATTACAAAAATATAGTTAAATATAATTACAAACGAACCAATCGGAGCTCTATTAAAGAAATATTGGTTCTCTAGGAATCGATTTAACAAATATTTGAGTGCGTTTTTCGGTGAACCAAAGGCCAAGATTTTAGCCATTGTTGGCTCAATGAGATCGCTTCCCACCTCAGCTGCAGAGGTGGCCACAGGGGATGCCATCGCTTCCTCCGCTCTGACCCAAACTCTGCTGCAAATGGCAAACAGTGATCACAGACCAGAATCCGGGTCTGCGTTCGGGTCCCCTCTGATTGAGACCACTATTGCCTTTTATGTGTCGACTCTCTTATGACATAATAACTAATATAATAGTTATTTCTATATATTTCTTACGAAAAGAGTAATGGCAAACAAAAGCAAATCTATTGGTTTGACCGCATTATATAATAATAATTGATTGTTGTTATTGTTAAGCCATTGGCAGTCAGTCCGGACAACGAGCCAACACATGATTAATATTTGAGACACAACTCACTTATACCTTAAGCTTAATGTGTTTTGATTAACCCATATTCTGCGTGTCTTTTATGCTGATTGCGAGTGTTTGTCTGTTTGTGTCGCTGTTAACACCGACTCAACAGATAATTCTTAATAAATTTGATGCCTCTCACGGCTAACACACCATAACCTGAGCCCCGACTACAGTACCACTCAATAAGAGAAAACTGAACACAACTTAAGATATTTATACAATATATGTTAGGAATAGAGAATATCCGGAGCCGTATATACAGTATTATTGTTAGACAAGAGCGCAGTGGACAACAAAATCCGATCGGTTTGGCTAACACTGGCTTTGAATGGCAGTGCAGACACTCAGAGAGTGCGGACATCGCAGACATTACAGACATTGCAGACACTGTGCGACACATTGGCCTCTAATCCATATCTGATAAATTTGAACGCATCGGCCAAACCCGAGCTCCGCATCTCTGAGAACAAGTAAAGACCATTACGTAATCCGAGACAAGAAGTATCAGAAAAGCAATTAGAAAAATATCGTTGGCTTTGATTGACTCTTCCCTACACACAAGCGATCATTACTGCAATCACTTTCACGTCCAAAGACACCACTCCTCAGATAACAATGCTCTCGACCGACATGTTGTGCATCGCCGGAGTGGCCGTCACTCCTCTTCAACACATTAAATACATATCTATTGAAATTAGTCGCTCAGACCAGACCAGAACAAACCTATGGTACGCCTGACCTGAATGGATGGCACCGACACTCGCATTCAATCACAACCATTGCCTGAGAGTCGGTCCGATCAATAAATGCAATAACCATTTGTTAGACGAGTCGACAAATTGGATCCAATTTATTTTGAATACAATTATAATGTCTTTAATACATTTGTTCAAAAAAGATATGATAGTTTCGGCTCGAAATTATTCAATATCACATTATTTTTTGGGAGAAATGGCTCCATTTATTTTGATTGCATTCGGGGAACTATTTTCGGCATATATTGGAATTTTTAATCACTAATCAATGGCCGGTCGCAAGCGATCGATCGTCTTATCAATCAGAGTGAGTGAGCGTTTGTTTCAATCAATCGGTGATTAGAGCCCACACATGAATACGATTAGAGTAATTCGATGATAGCATTGGTGATTTTGTCACTTGTAGGACGACACCATTTGTCATTTTGCGAGACAATTAATTGATACCAAGGCTAGAGTGTGTGCCGACAACACTAACAATAGTCTCTATTGGTATTGATTTGTGAATTAAGAGCTAACGATGAAAAATGTGAAATAATTTGAGAGCCAATCGATTGCATTGAACGCACAGGAAATACAACGAAAGATTCGATACAATAAATTGCACACAAAATACGGTTGACTTGGAATCAGTGAACTTTGATTGTGAACTCGCTCTTCCAAAAGATCAATAAAGAGATACATTATCTAAAACTTTTTTATTTTATTATTTGCTTAACAATCATAATTTATGGCATTAGACCGCACTCTCATGACTCATATCTACCGCAATATTCCCGATTCGCGTGATATAAGCCAATGATATTATCACTGACCTGATGGCCACGAATAACGAACCACCTTGCATACAGTCTGAGGACATTTAAACAAATTTGTTTCTGATTAATGTTAGAAATTCATTATTTTTCAAGAATTTTTCCATCTTCAAATTTTTCATTCTACTGTATCGAAAAATTCTAAATGTAAAAAAACATTTAAAAAACATATAAAAATGGTATTAATCATAAAATCTAATTATATTCTAATGAAATCTAGTTCAATTATAAGATCGAAATTATAATATCTCTGTTTTTTATGCGAAAATTAAAAATATAAAAGACTATAATGAGTTTACATACTAAGAATATTCTGTCATTATGAACTTCAGAAAGAAATTGAAGAATGGCAGCTGAAGATGATGAAGAAGTCTCGTACGAACCGATCCCATCAGTGGATGACATACTCTATGAGATTGGGTTATGTCTCACATCTGTCAGCGATAGACC
>JAUJYQ010000093.1:0-11623 GCA_033995645.1 Hemileius initialis | reverse complement strand
TCTCTCTCCAACTCTCCACTAGAGAGCTATAAAATGAATATCAAATGAAATTCAATCAATTAATAAGAGTTTTATTCTTTTAATTTCTTGACTCAACGCCAGAATAATTTGAATTTCAATGGAAGAGATAGAAAAAACCACTAATAATAACTCATAACAGATATATCTGAAGTGAGAATATAAAGTTTTGGTGCGTTTGATGTGAAAACTATAAGAACAAAAAGCACTCTTTTATATATCAAAATTGAATGCATAATAAGTTTTGAGGTCAAATAATTTAATGATTAATTCATACGTTTATTATAAATTAAGTTTTGCTTTTATTCTTGTTCATTTGTCGCCCATTGGCTATGAAACGTGAGCCAAAACGGCGCCAAACAAAGAGTGAAACACTTTTTTCACTGATTTACTGATTGCTATCCAATATTTGTTTTAATAATCACCAAAATTATGGCATTTCTAAGCAATTTATAAGCGACTCAACGAAATTCATTAATGAATTCGCAATTTATTATTAGCCATGAAATCGATTTATTACTCAATTTAACCCAATTTACGTTTGAACCGAACGGTACGGCTCAACAAGTATTGGATTAGAAGTCGTTTCCAAATGTCCCCAAAGATTGTCAGAGCTCTAGGATATAGAGCTCCGAATCTGAGTTTCATTTGATTTAGTTCTTTTTTAATGAATAAATCATAAAACATATCGATATTTACGTTGAAAAGCTCTTAAAGCAACAAAAACACTGACTTTTTATACAGCTTTTTAGACATTTATTTTCTCCGAATTCCGTATGAATTGTGTAAAGAGTTTGATTTGGGAGACGACTATTGAGTGGAATGTAATGGCAATGAGCGCCAGATTTGGGTTATGTGTTGCGCCGGTTGTGCCGACACTCGCGTCACAACTTTGATCCGAGTTTACGACTCATTAAAACAAAATTAAACGGCATTTAATTTAATTTATTAAATCGGCGACAGTTTTCGTGTCAGACTTCAGTCGGTTTTGTTCCCGAAGCGACTATTTTTGTAACACATTTCAGATGATTATCATTCGATTCAGAGTTTGTTTTGCAAACAAATGTATAAATTAAGTGAAAATTTAGAGTAAATTCTTGTAATGAAATCCTAATTTGAAATTATTATTACGAATGCTGTTTAATCGGTGGGAAAAATTTGTTCGCAATTTGTGTCTAATCTGTGAACTTGTGCTGACTCTCAGACGAAAAAAGCTCATTCAGTCGTTAAGTTTTTAATTCCCGGTGTAGTTCCTAATCGGCTTTCGGATGGTTAGGCCGTCCGAATCATTGGCACAATTATTGTCGACATTTTTCTTTTGATACTAAAAAAAACTTTCCGATAGATTATCGTCGAATAAAAATTTGATCACAAACTCTGAGAATAAAGGCCCGGATTTGCATAAAATAGCAATTTATCTCGGATTTTGTAACTTTGTTTTAGACCTCCGGTTCTTCCGATTGTGAGGAGTTATCAGAAAAATAAATGTTTAAAACATATTTTAAGTGATATTTTGATTCAACATATCTATTGATTTCAGCGTTTGACTTGTGTTCGGGTAATTAATTCAATAGATTTTCAGTTTTGTTGTCAGAAAAAGCAATAATTTTCACACAAATAGAGAATGAAATATCGGGCCAACCATTGGGTCGCTGACCAAAGCTCATGTCAAAAGACGCACACATTTGGGCGGAAAAACAAATTTTGGCCAAAAAATTGCGTTATTATAACACAAATATTGAATTGAATATAGATTTTGTGGTCTAATGGAATATTTTGGCAATGTTTGGGACATTTACTGATTAGTTCGCGATAGGTGTAAGGCTTGGCCGTAGACGTTGTGTGCCGTCCGTTGACTGAAATGCAAACAAAACTAAAGAGAGAAAAAATGATTCGATGATTAATAGCCCGGCTGTGCGTTAATTAGCTTTCGGGTCAGTGTCTTGTAATGTCTTGTATTATCGCACCGCATATATCGGGTGCTCAGCATCTGATCAGTTGGCTTCTGATGAGAATAAGACCAAAGAATATAATGAATCCAATTATCTGTTTCGTCAATATTATAATTGCGCTGACAGTGGCGGCCAAACAGACACCCGATTAGCCATTAATATAAACAAGTCATCCGTCAATATCAAGATATTTTAATTACTGGCTCAGTGTTCGCACTGGTGGACTGGCCATGCTCTTTTTCACACACTCAATTATCAGCTCCTGTATGAACAGGAAAGTCGAACTCGACGTCTCATTTAGTTATTTAATTATCGATAAATTATTTGCTAAACGCTTTGTCATTGACTGCCAATTGATTAGTGTTTTAAGCATTGGGAACAAGAATTTGCAACAAAAATAATACGAATTTCTCTCTTTTTGCTTTGTTTTTGGGAGAAAATGATAAAATACTTGTCACACATGTCAACAAAGTCTGGTCCAAACAGACCAACGACTTAAACAAATGAGCGATTATTGAGTAACCGATGTCTTAATTTCTAGATCTATAGCAATACATTTCAAATGTCATACTTACAAGAAATGATTAAAGAATAAGACATAAGATATAGACTGGCAATAAAGCCGAGGCATAAATTACCTAGATTCTCTTGGATTCTGTTTTTTGTCTTCTCATGGGAATTCCCTTTGCAGTACACCTATCACTCACTGAGATATTGCCAGAAAAATAACTTATTTTTCTGTCCATTTAATTCTCTTTTGTATTTATAGTCGAAAACTAATAGAAAAAATGAAAGAAAAATAGCGAATCAGTTATCAGACGATGGAATGTCTGATCAGTGCTTATGACTACACTCGAGCCCTAACTTTTCAGTGCGTTTTCCACTGAAAAACACAATAAAAATATCATTTTCTGTCTCAATAATAATAGTCAGACTTTAAAATTATTATGATTGAAGTCATCGAGGTCAAGTTCGTAATGTGCCACAACATAGTAAATCACCGCCAAGTACTCTAGGCTTTTCCGTTCGAGTTCTACTCCTTTAACTCCTTATCATTGCAGAAGACGTTTATTATTTGGGCTCAAACTTGAATATAATTTTTCAGTTAATTTGCACTTTTGTTGCGTAAAGATCTCTGAGTCCGAGAGAGACCTTCCCTTCGTTGCGCTCAAGGGATGGCCTCAACTGACTTCTAACGAGATATGGAGAGTAAATGTAATTCGATAATCAATTCCATTCGAAGAAATTGAATTGAATTAATTGTTTCCGAGGCAGAGGTGTGTTTCGCAAGAATATTCTCTAAGAGTGTATGTCTCGACGTCAACAACAGCTACACAAGACGTAGGTAGCGATAGGTTCGGTGTGGATGTCGTGGCCGACGACAATCGCCGTCGACGACAATCGTTAGCTTTGTATTTGTTAATAGGCTATAAGAGAAGTCAATATTCATTCGTTATAAGCATTTTTATTATTACACATATCTATGTATTGAATAATTCATTGACAATAAAATATGTAAAAATATTGTTATTTGCGAATCGAAGACAAACGCTCAGCGAATACGGCACTGGACTCGAAGCCGAACGGCAATAAAACAGCTAAAAATTGTGCCCTTTCCTCGATAATTAGTTTCTCTCAGTTTTCTTATTGACTCGAATCATATTTATCGTCTGAGTTAGTGAACAAATACCTATCGCTAACGACGGCTCTGAAAGAGTGGCGCAAAAAAATTATGCGATATTTTTCTATCCAATTATTATGAGAAAAAAACATAACAACCACTATAGGAAAGGTCATTAGATTTGCATAACTATGTCACAAATAGGAGGATAATTATGAATATTGACAGCGAAGCCAATCAGAGGACAATTGTTTATTCAGTTCCCACCGAATGTCTCACTCTATAGGTAGCAAAACAATACACATTCACGACTTGTGACGACTCCGACACTCGAACTCGACTGCAGTCCCACCGATAGTCTACTTCTCGTGTGTTCAGTCATTGGAGTGTAGAGTCAATTAGCAATTCATATGTTTCCGCAGTTACAAAAAGGGCAGAACAGCTGCCATTATATTAGTTTTTTTCATCGGCATCGATGGCATGGATGGCACGCCCGTCATAACTCTGGAGCTCTGGTGTCGAACCCACCAGTGCTGGCAGTGAGCGCTAATAGACGACATTATATACCTTTTTGGCCGAACTTGTATGCACTGTATTGAGTGAATTGCGGGTCTTATGTGCTATTATGAAGAGCGGAGTCAATAGAGATTTGAATTCAATTTATGGAAATGAAATTCGCGACCGAACGGCACAAACAGAACTGCACTTAAGGCCAGCGCTCAGTCACAGCAAGAGAGAGAGAGAGAGAGAGAGAGAGAGAGAGACCGGAGAGAGTGGTCTCAGAAAGAGATTGTGTCGATCGCGAAGATCGTAAAAATTTTCAAACTTTTTCTTATTAACTGTTGCGTTAGACACACATTGGATCGATATTAGGGTCGGAGACATCTTATTAGCCGAAAGGGCGTCGGCGGCACCGATACAGAGGCCATCGCCGGTCGTCACTCACTGTAATGACGGTCCGACTCCGAGACTATTACATGAATGGCAATTGGTTTGAGGCCCGACACCGAGCCGAACGTCTGACCCTCTCTCTGGACCTCACTTATGGTTTACAATAAAAATTCTTTGCCTTTGGACTCCGATTTTGTGTAATCGGTTTTGAAACAAAGTGAAAGAATCGTATATTAATTGTATTGAGATTTAAGTAAATTAATTGAAATCAATGCAAACAAACAAAACAATACAAAACGTTTTAAAAGCCATTTCAACCAAAAGTTCAATTAAAAAGTGATCTTTCATTCAGCGAAAGCACAGTTAATGGCGGCGACGGCACATCAGCCGTACGTCAGAGTAACCAAGATAATGTGGTAGCACAAGATTATGTCATGTTTGCCGTAATAATGCATATAATATAATATACAAACTAATGATTAATTGATTTGTTTGTTCAGAGTCTGAGAAACAGTGAGAACAGCAGTTGAAAGGCCGACAGCACATGAAAAATGGATTGTCTTCGCCTTCGCCTCTGTTTCGCAGTTAATTGGTTTCGGATTATGTCTTAACTAAACATATATTTGTTTGACATATGAGATGAATGTAACGAATCTGAAGGGTTGGAAGTGAGCTCTTCGGGGAGAGAGCGGGAGAACGGGAGAGGGAGGGCGAGAGAGCTATTGTAAGTGAGCTATTGAGTGGTTGTATCAAGGTAAGGTAAGGCAGTGTGCATTTCAGTGCCATTGCAGTGGTACGTGTGGTCATAACATTACTCTTCATTCATCAACATCCATTTCCTACTGTCAAGCGTTTCCTCTGTAAAAAATCAAAACTTTTTAACTGGGGATCAGTCTGTGATGGTTGACGGGGACGGCATAGTCGAACACATTCTGCAGACACTGGCGAAGTAGCAAAAAAAAACGAAAGCCAACAAAAGTTGAGTTTGTGTTCAGTGTTCAGTCATTCAGTGATTTCTATATCGGGCAATAATAAGGCGCTCATTCACTCGATGATGGATTCGCTGCACAGTTTGAGGTCATCATAACCAGTGACAGCATAACAGCACAGATGCCTGACTCGACTCAGCTCTGGGCTACGGCTCGGCCGCCACTCCGGCAGAGCATAGCCGCTAAGAAATGGAAAGCCATCGACAGCACCGAAAAAAATTGAATCTAATTCTTAGCGCATTCGGCCATTGACTGAACGTTAATGCCATCTCTTCAGAGGATGGACTTAGCGATACGGCCTTTCTCTCAATGTCTTTCTGTCTTATTAAAAGATAGAGTACCTGAATATGACAGTAATGATGATGGAAACGACCAGAATTGTCATCACATCGCAGAAAAGTCATCAGAGAAATTGTTGGTTCCCTTCGCTGCACACCACTTCACTCAGACCAGAGATAACGAGTCGCGGCCAAAATGTCTGATTAGAATGTCGGCCAGTGTTGGGCACAAAGTTATCGATAACACGAATAACTGTATCGCTCGGACGACTCACCAGTAGTCCAGTGCTCGGAGGGATAGCCCAAACATAAAACGGTTTTAACGTTCTATTAGTTGAGAGTTTGTCAGTGCGAACATCACAACACAATCACATCCCCGAGTGATATATTGGTCTCAACTGTGCGCCTATACGAGCGCTGAAACGCCAATCTATCGGTCCATTAGTCGCCACTGATATGCCTCTAAACGTCTGTCTGTAGGACCGGTCGCTCACAGCTATGGCTATTTAACTGCATTGTTGTTTTCAAACTCTCTTTATAACCCTATCTATGGTCTCAGCGGTGCAGTGACTGTCAGTGAGGCTGTGCTGAGGCAAAACCAGACCGCGAGTGACCAACAGATGGACAAAAGCCCGTTAATGACTGTTAGCCCACTGCAAGTTAGTGGCAATCAAATGGTGCGCGCATTAGACGCGTGCGGACGGGGATTAAATCGGTGGACGGATTGCAGTCCGACTCTAATGACTATCCCATATCAACGACGCGGCCAAACACCGATCCATATGTCGACTTTGAGGCCCATTCGCCTCATTGATCGCCAATTGTTGGTCCAATTTCTTCATCCGATCTGTTCTTTGTGACAAAAGCGCTGGAAAATTGATGCCTCGGATGGCGATCCGATCGTATCGTCTCTCATAAGCTCAGACTCTCAGACTCAGCTCAGACTGGCTTTCACTGGAATTAAGTCCTATTGATTAAGCCTTATATAAGAGTCAGAAATGAAGACAAATTATAATTCAGATATCAGTGACTAATCGCCTTATGAATAGTTAAAATATACCAGTTTTGCACTCTTTCACTCTCACTCTTGCAAGTCTTCACCCTCTCCTACCTCTCCCTTCTCTCTCCACTATCGGCCCTCTCATCGACTCATATATTGTATCAAAAGAATACATAATTTCCCGAATCTATGCCTTTCGCAACTCAAAACTCAGTTCAATTTTGAAAAATTCATTTCTGCGATCACTTAATCAACATTTTATTATTCAAAATTCAATTTAACGGTAAATTTAATGTTAAGAAACCCAATTAAATCAACGAATCGGGCGATTAATTGAATAATTAGTAATTCTTATCGAAAATTATATATTAACGGATCGCAAATCAGATTAATCTAAACGTTTAATACACTGCTTATCAGCGATATTCCGAATATCATATTCGAGTTAAATCTTGCCATGAATTCGCTCCAGGTACTACATGCTAAATATGGACGCATTTGGCGGCTATTTTTGGACCAATGGTTGCAAAAACGTTCGCCTCGTTCTTCACCTCTGAAGAGGCAATTAAAAAAAGTACTATTACTCTCGGATTATGATGTGATTGTATTTTATATTTAGTGTGCTATCAATCGGCGAGCAGTCCATTAATTTAGAATTCGTCGCCTGAGCCGAAGCGCCGGCACATTCCTCGAGCACAGGATGAGCTAATGCCAAGACAAAGAGAGATTCCATAGACAACTAATAACATAAATCACATTTTTATTATCCATTTGTAGTGAAATACAATTTTTTAGAGCCAAAGGGAAAGAGATTTCTTCTCTAATTTACTGCTTAAATGCGGTTTTGTTTAGCCATTGGTCGGCACCGAACCGATAGACAAAAGGCAGGGCTGTGCAGGGGATGTGTCGGACGGCCAGTCGCGCCGAGTGTCGTGACAATGCCAGTCCCGGACGCGCCCAACCCTCGTGACGGCAGCCGCACTCCCCTGACTCGGGGGTCGACGAGCGGTGACCTCAAGAGTGCTCATAACGAAAATGATACAAAACAAACAAAAGATTTATTGTATGTAATCTCCGGCGAAGACCGAAACCCAATCAATGTATTGAAGCGAAAGTCTGTAATATTGCCGCCAATAATATACAGATTAGCGAATGGCATCACATCTTTCATAAACATTTCATTTCAGCGAAGAAGTGCCGGATCTCTACTCAAATCGTAACTAAACTATTCCACTGCCGAATAGATGTGGCCATTAATGGGCAGCGGTCGGGAAGCGGGTTAACCCCAGTGTCAGGGCTCAGGTGAGGGCACAGTCGATGCCCAGCAGTGCTGTCAAAAGGCGAATAGAAATATATGTTTTGTAGATCTTAATAATTGGATCTTTTTGTCTGTGAAAATATGTTTGGTTTTGCTTGTGTTGGCTCTGTTCTGGTCTGTTGTGATCTGTTCTGTGGCTAACTCTTGTGGCGAGTGAGCGGTGTGTCTGACAGTGAGTTATACCATATTTTGGCGTTCAGTGGCAAAAATGAGAAAAACTTTTTTGATTTAGTGCTTATTACTTGCGCTTCATTGGCGGCAATAAATAAAAGTCAGTATTGGGCAGAAAAATATGAATTTTCTATTCACGAGATTTATAATGATTAAAGACATCGATCCGATCGTCTCTCTCGGTGTCTCTCTCGCTCTCTCCCCTCCTCTCTCTCTCGTCATTCTCTCTCTGGGTCTAAAAATAATGGGCCCTTTGCTAATAGTTTATTCATACGTCCGATTGAAGAAACATAGAAATGTAATTAATGTTAAGGAAACAAACGTTGAATATAATTAGTATTTCCTATTTTCTCTCCTCAAACGTCTTATCGTTTTTTGCGCAAAATTAATAATTTATAAAAATTATTTGCTTTGAATTGATAGCTAAATCTGTGGACTCGGATAATGCGTTTCTGTCTTTGAGTCGTCCGATCTTTGAGTCAATCAAACAGAAGAAATCTATTTAATAATTCAATTAAATTTAAATTACAATAAATATCGTTTAAGTTATTAACATAAGTGATAAATAAGTTTTGTTTTGTTTGTCTTTTGTACTTCGATTGGATTAATGAAAACAATTTCTTTATTATTATTTTGTTTTGTTCTCACAGACCGTTCACTGAATAGATATTTTCAACCAAAAAACAAATCATTTCTCCGTAAGAGTTAGGAAAACAAAGTTTTTTCAAAAAATTTTGCTAATAAACAAAATATAAATCACATATCTAGCTTTTTGTTCCAAAACAACCTTAAACTCGATTAATATTCAACTGAAAACTAAACAGAATTATCATTGAATTGCGAACAATCAGTCATTTTTTTCGCACGAATTACACCATTAATTATTGAGCTCTTGATAGTTTGTCCAGGTGAACTTGTTCACTTGGCGAGATAAGGCCCTGATATCAGCCAACGAAGTTAACTTGGTCCAATTGCCGACACTCCAACCGAAGACGAGCCGACATATCGTCTGATAGTTTTGTTCTTTTGCGACCAATAATTAATGCGATATAAAGGATGGCGAACTTTATTGGAGCATGGTCACACGACCCTTATGAGCTAGACCAAACTGATTTATTTGGCGAAATTATCATTTCAGAATAAATTTGAATACATTTGTCCTGGAACACACACTTCTAGATGCAAATGTGTGAGCACCTGCACATCGGTGGCCGGAGCGCGAGGTGTTTGACCTTGGCTTCTGACTCGGGGCTCAGCGGTTCGGGCTCTTGGCTCGTGGTCTCTGTCGCCGGACAGCGAGACTCAGATAAATTGGATGTTTGATGCGGTGCCACAACTGCTCCGGTGTTGGTCTTCAAGATATATCTCTGTTATCTATTTGACACTTCAGACGGAGAGGAAAAAAATTATTTCTTCTCTTCTTTTTTTTGGCCAAAGAAGAAGAGCTCAGAAGAAAAACTTATTTCTTATTTCTGCTGAAAATTTCTGATGCAATTTGTGATGGATTTATAGCTGACTTTTTCCGATATATAACCTATAATTTTATGTCAAACGGTTTGAATAAATTTCGTTCATTCGTTGTATAATTTGATCCGCACGTTGTCGACTCAAATTGATTCCTTCCCTCCTTAATAACATATCTTGCAATCTCTGGTCCGGTCGGTCGGCTCTCCGGTGTGTTTCATCCAGTGGTTCCGTACCTAAAGAAATAGCAGAAAATAATTTGATCTAAAAAGTTTCGGCTCTTTTTTTCTCGGAGACAACGGCTATTAATAAATGAAAAATTGAATTTAATGTTGTTTTTGGGGAAGTTTTCGGCAATTTTTGTGTAAAAACTCTTCTGTCGACTGATTTATGTCTTCCCTATTCTAAGCCAGAGTTTGGATATAATTAGATTAAAGCGATTAAGACATCGAATGCCTTAACATTTAATTAGTGCACAGACTCTCCGCTAACCGACAATTAGGACTCAACTTCACGACAAACCCAATGAATAATTCAAACATTTCGGTGAAAAACGTTATTAAATATTTTCGAACAAAATCTCAAGAATTCGGTTAACTCTTAAGCAATTGATTAAACCGAACGAGAATTATAGTGACATCTCATAGATTTGTGGCTTAACTGTCGTTAAACTACAAGTTTTACTGACTCTGTGACCGGTTCTGCGATCGGTTGCCCCCAAACGCCAAACCAACTGACAGTACGTCCAATGAAATATTGATTTTAATGTCCGTTAATTAGTATGAAATACGGATTACCTCGAAGTGACAATCACTCAATTTTATGGCTATCGTTCACTAACTCTAACGGCGTTTACACTAATTTTTTACGGACTCCTCTGAACTGAAAAATTCAATTTTCTTGAAACAATTTTTGAGTCTCAGCTCAAAGCTATCGACAAATAGATTTTATTTTTAGATTACGACCATAGCTATTAAACTGATAACCAGGAGCTGTTTGCAGTCGTCTTAGCATTTTCGTCCGATTAATCAAGCTGGTCCAATTGATTAATTGAGCTTGACAGTCTCGCAAACGTATCCGGAGATCGGTTAACCTCTGTGCTCGTGGAATCACTTCGAGTCACTTCACTCACAAATCCCTGGCCTTCGGTTCCGCTTCTAATGTATTTGTATTTAAATTAATACTTGAATGAAAATTTATTTCTTTTGGCTGTTTGTATCCGAAATAATGATAAAGGTTTAAAAGGTTTTGAAAATTTAAAAAAATCTCTTCTGGATAACACATTTTGGCCTCGCAGTCCACGCGCGCCCCTTCTCTGACCAGCAGTTCGACGATCTCTAGCGGCTCATCGGGTCGTTAAGCAATCAGATAAGTGACACAATTCCAGGCACCCCTCTCAAAGGCAGCGTGAAGAAGTGGCTTTTTCTGGCATTGCCACGGGAGCCAATTGTCTTCAGACCGGGCCATAACGAACTCAAGAATAGCCGCCTGATCACCATCGATGGCATAATAGTCAGCTGATTGTAGTCTATCGTTGCCGTTGTATTGCGAACAGTTATTCCAGAGTAGACCCGATCTTCGGCCTAATTCGCAGTTCTGTGAGTGCGGTCCCGGATAACACATTCTGGCCTCGCAGTCCACGCGCGCCCCCTCTCTGACCAGCAGTTCGACGATCTCTAGCGGCCCGTTAAGAGTTGCAATATGAAGGGCAAGACTACAAGTGCCGCGGTTGCAGTCGCAGCCGTAGTGAAGCAGCCATTTGGTCAGTTCGACGCTCTTGAACCGCAAACGGATGATAATCGACAGTGATGAAGATGAACATAAGCCGAAACACCAGAGGACTGACCAGAAGGACGATATGGCCCGACTGGCGTTCGAGGAGATGTGCGAGAGTAGTATCAAAGAACTACAGAGTTTGTTC
>JAUJYQ010000092.1:0-11673 GCA_033995645.1 Hemileius initialis | reverse complement strand
ATCAAGGCGTGCACCACAGAAATGTCTTCATCGCGCGCCACGATATGGACTCCATCGCAGTTCTCGCGGTAGAACTCTTTGATGTCGTTTTTAAGTCTTCTTGTATAAGAGTATTCAGCCATCGATTAATGGCTTCGAATTTCGAAATCACAGCAAATAAGTCACTAAATACTGATTCACAATATTTGGAGAATTGAACGAAATGTTCTAATAATTTTAAATTTCATTAATATATGAGCGAGCTAATAATTTTATTGAATATTGTTATGAGATATTTGCAAATTCAGCATTATGCCACCACATTTCTTATGTTTTGTTTCCCAAAATGTTACAATTAAGAAAATTTTGTAGCTATGGTTCACAACTTGTTTAAATGTGTTTAAAGTCTAATGAATGTAATATTTGTCAATACTTGGAAATGTTTTTGAAAAAAGTGCAATAAATTCTTTCAAAATTCTTATAACCTATGCTCTGCTTATCCTATTTCAGTAGACTTTACTATCGATTTTACTCAAGTTCTGGCCACTCATTGTGGTCATTCGGATGCATCTGTAAATTGACCCGAAAAAAACCATTTTAGCGGAAAAGTTGTGACCAATACACTAAGATAGTCTTAACTAGTATATTAATTAACATAATCAAAATCCTCAACTTTGTTTGAAATGCCCATAAAATCAATCAGCAGTTGATATCGTATTAGTATTTTTCACAAAAACCAATCAAAATGACCGATAATCTCAATGTTGACTTCGATAACATATTGAGACCATACAAACAATAAGTTCAAAAGGATTTTGATAACTGAGTTTGAATGAAAATAAACGGAAAATCATCGCAAACTAATTGTAGACATCATTTAGAAGAGTCATAAGCAAGGAATGTGACAGCAATTTGTCGAACGGAATGGAATATTTTCAAATAAATTGAGTTCTATTTTCAAATTAATCGAATGTTTATTTAAAATCTATTAACAAATTATTTTACAGCAAATGAATTGAGATTCCGATTCAGAAGTTTGCAAACAAATAAATTATTTATAATTTTATTTATAAAACATCTTTATATTCCAATTCCTTTCATTGTAAACATGTTTTTTCTGTACATTCAGGAAGTTTTCTCGCAATTTATGCCACTTTTCAGATCATTTCAATTGAAATAACATTTGAAAATTAGTGTTAAATATTTGGCATCACTTCACAGGCTTTTAGTAAATGATGTGTTGAACCGAGTCTTGAGTTTTGTGAGTCGTTCGGCACAACTGTTGGCATCTGATCCGAAACATTCAGCCAATCGTTCGGCCGATGATTTACATGAGTCTGGCTTTAACTCAGACGCAGATATATTAGCCGAAAAAGTCGTTTCAAATTTGTATATGAAATATGTTTCCGTTTCGTTCACTTGTGTCGTAAAAGGCGTCTGATATTTGACAGCAAAAAAAGATTTGACACAATATTCTCGAAGTCTAATGTCTTTTAAGGAGATTCGGTTCAGTGTTGGAGTTGTTGTTCAGTCGCGATATGTGTGATAGCATTGGTCTGTAATTCAATCTGTCGTTGCACTGAACGCCAAAATTAATCCAAAACTTTTAAACTGATGCCGGACTGGAGTGCCGTTCGCTGTGACGGCCAACACGAGTGCCAACCATTGCAGACATTCATATATATTATCCGAATATTGTCTTAATATCGCAGCTGTTGTCCACATATTTGTAGTGTTTGTGAGTGCCGGCAGTTGTGCCGCACTGTTTCACACCATTCCATGCCTTCCATGACTTTCATGCCTTCCCCTCTCTGTTTATATCGATATTAAGCCATAAAACTTATGTCTTCTCTTCTAGCTTTGAACACAAAACTTCTTATTCCTATTCTTTAGATTAGTTTCCATTCGTATTGTTCTTATTCTTTCGGTCGCCAACGTCTGTCCATATCATGAAAGGCCGATCTGTGTTACAGTCAAACGACTTATGGCTTTCATTCTTCATCATTGATTCGTTCGATTCGTTCGTTTAGATAACAAATTCATTTATAAACGCCTCACAAATCACTTATTTCTGGCAATTCTTTCGTCTAATGATGTGTTGCAGAAAATGTTTATTCATTTCCATTACAATAAATTCACGAAAGAACTCATCGCTCAATGGATTTGAAAAATATATTTTTCGTCAATTTTTCTTCTTCTTGTTCTTCAGAACTTCTCTGCTTCGACAACAAAAGACGATAACAAACAATGGTTTGAAAGGAATTCTTTGAATTCGGTATTCAATAGTACGAAAAGTTATGTTTGTTTTGCTCTATTCATCTATAAATAGAAATACTTTTCTTTAGGATTTGTGTCGAAAGGTTTTGACAAAACATCGATTGCAGTAAAGAATCGTTTGATTCCATTATCATATTATTTATGTATTTTTGATGCAATTCCTGTGCCTTTGACTTTGGATTACATGACTATCACAATAAATGTATTAATGGTTCGCTTTATTTATCATTTATTCTTCGCTCTCATTCTTCTATTTTTCTTCTTCGTTCAGCTCTTAAACCGTTTATCGCGTTATCACTGAATGTATTCACTGATTGTCAGCTCATAATAGAAACGCTTTTCATTAGTAGTTGTTGTCGTCCGCGGTGTCTCTGTCTGTGCTCTATCGGGCAGACCATCAAAGTCCGCCACATCAGCGATGTTATGCTCATTAGTGTTATAAATAGCCAGTGATATAACCGATCGATCCCTCCGTTTAAGGCAAACGATGTCGAAACGCCTGACAGACAAACAGAGCGTAAGAACTTTCGGTATAGACAGTGAAGAATTAGAACACAGTATAAGAATTAAAGCTCAAAATCTCATTAAACTTTCTAAAATTTCTAATGTTTTGCTTCAGTGAAGAGTAAACAAGAATAGAATCAATCAATGAGGTCATCGGTGTCGCCAATTGATGTCAATTGACGTTCAAAGAGCTCATTAGTGGCGACAGATAGGAGAAGATTGGGTCTAATTGGTTGAGACATACCTTTGGAGACCGAAAAACTGGCGACAGTGACGTTCACTGAGACCATGGCGTTGTCAATGCCTCGCGAGTTGAGGACCACAAACATAACATCGCCCGCGTCTTCGGGCTTCACAGACGAGATCTCGAAAGTGGACGTAAAACAATTCATCGAATCGCTTGTCTGTGAAATTGAGATCAGGTATTACACACTTATCTGACAGACCGTGTGATTGAAGATAAATAATTTTGATTAAAGCAACAGATTATAAGTTTTGATCCGAAACTCAAGTCGACAGCAAAGCGCTACCGTAAACTAGCTATTATTAGTTGCTGAGTGGCCTCGATCTTTCTATCCATTATATTGGATCGTGATAATCCAATTTATGGTCAAATGGCTGATTTGTGCGGTTCGGCCACCAATGAGAGCCTTTCCTAATTTGATATTTCAATGTCTGGTTAACTCTTTTGACTGTAAGTGAGTGACGACTGCATTAATGAGGTTTGAGAATAATGTGAGGGGAAGTGGGAAACAGAATCGATCGCATGACAGGTCAAGCCATACCATAATCAGTTCCCGGGTATTGTACGGCCCAATAATCCTTTGAGGCATTATCGCTAAGTGTCTGTGAATCCAATAGACTTTCTTCGGTCGCGGAGAACAACAGAACCGCGCGGTTAATGAGATCTGACTGCCGACCAGCGCTATAACCGTCCGATTAATCGACTCAATAACCGGCTCTCCGTTATTAATGTGATTTCCGTTGCATTCTTTCTGCCGGTTCTGTACATTGCGTTCACTATATTTGTGATTAACGCCTGAATTCATTAAATCGGATGAACCAGAGAGGGAAGAGTCGAACGATTCTTTGGAAGCCTCGTAAGACTTCATGAGTGCGGCCTCGCTCTCGACCGCCGACTCCTTGTTGGCCGGGTCTGGACTGAGACGGGGCTGCACTGCGAACGGCGACCGCAACAGAGGGTCCATGTCTTGCAGTTCGGCTAAAGTTGTAATTAAATTTGAAACTTGTTAATAGAATTCAGTTTGCATTAATTTAGTTTAATGGCTAGAGTTGTGTCGTTTGAGATGAAAGTGCTTCGGGATAATTGAGCTCAAACTCGAATAGAGAGAATCATGGTCATCTAATAAGGACATGTAATGACTTCATTTGGCATTAATGTCGACTTTTCTCGCTCTTATTGATAGTTGCGATAAATTATATGAAATGACTGTATTCTTCAAATGTCTCACAAATTGAGTCAATTTAAGGAAAGTCACGTACTTTTGACTTAAAATTATCTGACATTAGAATTAATATCGATATCTGTGGCAAAAGTAATGAAGGCTTACAGTGTGTGCGGACATTAAGAAAGTAGCCGAAGGACGCGAAGTATCCGAACTCGTGTTGAGTCGTACAGCGATACCAACCGGTGTCTGACTTCTGGATATGCGAGAAGTTGAGAGTGCCGTCGAAGTTGGTGTCCAACTGCGGAAGACTAGCGTTGGCTTGACTGGTGTCTGGGTCTCTGTGCCAGACGGCAGTGCTCTGGGGGTTGGCGTCGATCTCACAGCGAAGTGAAACAGACATCCCTTCGATGATTGGGTACCCGAACCCGGGCTCACGAGTAATTGAAAAAGCGGGCACATCTTCAGGGCATTCATTATCAGGTGATGGCGAGTACGGCGCAGACGGAGGCAGAGGAAGAGAGAAACAACAAAAAATACAGATTAATTAATTTGAAATAAAAACTGAGCCCGAATTGTGTGGAGCTTTGGCAACAACCGAATCAATTTGTTTTTGTCTGTAATTGAATTCAAAGGTATTTAATTGGTTTTGGATGTGCACTGAATTCGTTTGATTACCAAAAAATACAATTATCTGCTGATCTCTGCCTATAGTTCGCGAACGCCATAAATCATTGTTTTTTTGTTTGAATGAGAGCCACAAATAAACTGATTATTCAAATGTGTTATTTCGGTAACGGTATTAATCACTGCACAGCCAGAGAGAACTCCGACTGATAGGTTCGCCAGAATTTCCTAGAATTTATCGAAACATTAAACTGAATTCTCATTAAATTTGGGCCGAATTTAGACCAAAGAGGAAAGCAATTTGTGTGATAAGAGTCAAACAGCGAAAAGTGGGAACAAAATATTATATAGAAATCGTGTGAAAACAGTGATATCAGCAATGAGTTCAACACTTTATAAATTGCAAGATAGAGAAGAATGTGTTGAATGAATTGGAGCCGAAAAAGTGTTGCCAATTGCCTCCGATTCCGTGCTTTCATTCAATTGTCGTGTATTTCGCGATAAATTGTATCCTTTTTTTGTGCTCACATTTTGTCGTTAATTCTCATTAACTGAGAATTGTATTTAATTTGTTTGTCTTTCGGATTGTTTTGCACTGAATTGCGTTAAATGAGATAAACAAAGCAAAGAATACATTTAATCGAATACTCTGGTCGTCAGCGCCGACCGACTCGACTCGACTCGAGTGCAACCTTTCTTCGATAGTTTGTGTCAAACCGACCCATATTCACGACACTTATCCTCATTAGAACACTACAATCGAGAGCATTGCCAATAGAATTAGCAAGTACACTTCAGAATAATGAAGCAATAAAGTAGAATCGAGGCACAAAAGTTAATCATTGTGGATGTGAGTGAAACACACTTACAAAGAATATTGATTGAGGCACTGACTGTGGCCGGATTGAGCCAGGACACGTGATATACTTGGCAGATTATCGTCTTTCTGTGATAGTCTTGTGTGGCATTCAATTTGATAACACTGATGGCCAGAGAGATGTCCTCTTCGGCCGAGTATTCCATCAACAGTTTGCTGGTGTGAGTGATGTTTTCGTGGGCCAAATACCAGAAGATGTGGCGGACGGGCGGCGACGCGCCCCGAACCACACAACTGAGACTGACCTCTGTGTTCTCGCGGACGGTCACCGGCATGTGTTCGGAGAGTCTTCGCCCATCCATCTCGATGTAAGGCTCTTCGGGAACATCTGACAGATAAGATAATTAAGAATAGGTCGCACAACACCTCAATTAGTCACTTACTGGTGACAACTAATCTCATTACGTGAGCCTTTTGCTTGACACTACCGGTGCTGTCCAACTCCCAGCACTCCCATACGCCCTCATCTATTTTGGTCACCCGATTGATGGTCAGCGCTGTCCAGCCGTCGTTCGTTATATTCCAGTGCCGTCTTTGCGTTGCACTGAAGTCCTGTCGGAGACAACGAATACATCGAATGATGAAATGTTGTCATTAATAATCAATAAAATATAAGTCGAGTAACCGATAGTCCGACCGATCAATCACTTCCTATTGAGTCACATATGCATCGATGGCATCGATCGGGCGATGCATTTGTGGAGTGGAGTTCTGTTTGTTATTCAGTGAAGGACTACCGGCGATGAATAGCTGATGAATAGGTCCGCTCATCGCTAATACAAGTATCTATAGTGCACTTCATTTGGAAGACAACCAAATGTGATGTAAATTGAATTCTGTTTCAATAATAACTCTCTGAATGGGATTTAGTTTTAATCTCTGTTTGGAAATGAGTTTTTGTTTGAGATAATGTGCTGACAGACAAGTGATTCGAGTATTCGCTGATACGTTAAATACGAGTTAATGTGATTCCCACAGAAAAACAGAAGACTTGAGCGCTGGATGTGATTCACTGGTTCGGAACCAACGAGAGGTCGGGTCAGGCATTCACTTACCAGAAGAATTGGTTTCCCGTTCTGAACCCATTGGACAGACCCGCCCGGTGTTAAGCCCACAGAGCAGGGAATGTTGATCCGATCGCCCGGGTTGACCATCTTGGTGATGGCCTCAGACGATGAGTTATTAAATGCATTATTATCTTTATCTCCTTTGCGACTGCTTTCGACAAAACCTATTATCAGACACAACAAAAACATTATTTCAAATGAGTTTATACACAGATTTGAAAAATAATCTCCGAATGCATTTCTCTGGTTATCTATGAGACTTTAAAATTGTTATTTTTTCTGTTCTATAGTGTGAGACCGACGATAAAGACCTTGTTTACTCTGCTGTTGAGCGCACTACTTATGTAAGCAAATAATTGTGAGATTTTATTAATCATTAATAATTTCTCCGTTCGTTCCTCTGGCGAGCGATTCAATGATAAAATCGAAGGACCGAAGGGACAGATGTGAGGGCCCGGGACTCGACTCGACTCAGACTCTGTCACAACTCATTTCCTGTGAGTTAGCATATAATGGATTATATGGAGTGCGCGACACATACTCTGGATATCAATCATTAGCGCGGAATCAGTGCCGAAGAGCGCAGACATCGCTCATCAGGCGATCGCATCCCTCATTCATTATCGACCGACAGATATTTTATCTGTTAATCGGGTCCAACGAATGCTGTTGTAAATGACAGACCATTCTTGTAAACAATTGGCACCACATTTAGGACAATATCAATGAACCACTTATTTATAGTTGGGTTCGCTTCTGATTAAATCACAGATGAGTTGTATTCATAAGAATATGACAAATGCAGTGATAAGCGAATCATTGGATTCACTGACATAACAAAGAGTGAACTCTATTTCGCTTTCATTTTATTCACTGTTTTCTCTCTTTTCGTCCAATTATTAAATTTTGCCAAAAGGTTGGAAATTAAAGCCAATTCGACATAATTTGAGTTTCGCTTCCAATGCATACAAAGCAGAAAATGTTAGCTTCGCTTAAAAGTATTGAACAAAGTATTTGAACATTAATTTTGGCGCTAATGATATGCACATTAAAAGTCAGTTTTGTTGTTATCAGCAAATAATGAACGGACGGACAGAGGAATAATGCGTTTTATTATTAAAGGAAATAATAATTTAATCGATTGAATCGTTTCCAGTAATGAATTGCGACCAATATATCAAAGACACCATTTGGAGGCACTTCTGACCGGATTTTACGAATCATTTCCAGTGTTTGCCATAAATTGGTGTTCGATAAAACATCTTTTTTGCCGAAGAACTACCACTCCCTTAGTGGCCCTCAAATGGCTGACTGCGGCACAGGTTGTCCTCTGGTGTGTAAAGATAACTCTGGAATGCCTTTCAGAGGAGAGACTCTTCTGCAACACAAGTGAGCCTCAAATTAAAAAAAGTGATAACTTTTTACTCTCGTCTCTCGATTTTAATGCACTGAACATTAAGTGAGTGGAAAAGCAATAAATTATTGGAAGAAATTGACGCAAAATTAATCATTACTTGTGTTTTGCTTTATCTTCTGAACAGAACTCATCTGAATATTTAGATTCAAGAAAATTGTGAATCAATTTTTCAAATCTTTTCGATTACTTATCGTTCAAAAGAAAAACAAATAAGAATTTGAAATTCAAATTTCGTCGACATATTTGTCAATAATTCTGTTATCCGATAATAATTTCGTTAAGAAATTCAATTTTTCAAAGATAAAAGTTAATAAGTTTTTATTGATTGCTTGGGAAAGTGACAATAATCTGGGTTCTCTTGTTTTTGCTCAATTTAATCTTGGCCAGAGTTGATTGAAAATGCTATTCAACACTTTAATTAGATATGTTTGGCCCCAAAAACTAAGGAAATTTAAAATTTTCTCACAGCTTGAGGCAAATTACCGGTGAATGCGGACAAAGAAGAATAAAAAAATTTGGAAAATCGATTTCAAAGACCGAAAACTTTCACCGAAAGCCCTCATATCGTATGTACAATGTATTCAACTTTTTTTTCGGACACAAACGATGCGTAAATAATCGAGGCTTCGATTGATTACCAGAAATCTATTTCAATCAATTACTTTCTCCGTTCCATTCAATCCATGGCTTCACAAGAAGTGCAATAGTTTTAGATCAGACGCCGAAAGCGAATGATTAAAATCGCAAAAAAAAATCAGCGAAAATTTGATTTTGAAAAATAGTTATTTAATTGACAACAAACTGAACGATAATTTATATTTTGAACTACAGATACATACAAATGAAAAAATATTCCAATAATTCACTACAAGTTTCTGGGATTCTAAAGGCGAGCCCAGACTCGGAGTGAGTCTTATCGCGAGAGATCATTAGATTTATAGTCGAAGAACTGATTGTTATTCCGAATGAATAATTTTAATCAAATTCGAAGAGATTTACACAAAAAAGAGGTTCTCTTTTAAAATTCAAAAAAGTCTAAGCAATTCGTCTGTAAATTATCGTCCGTTTGGCAAATAGTGTCTGTTTTTTTGCTCGTTTGGCGAACGCATTCATTGAGAAGAGAAAGTGATTTATCCATTATTTGACTTTACTTTTAGTTAAGTTCAACAAACACTGCATAGAAATAACTTTTTATATAATTCATAGATTTATTTATATTTCATTGCATTGAATCGTTTTGCAGTCTATTATTGAATTTCAAGCAAATAAATGTATAAATCAATGGTTCGTTTGCATCAATAATTCAACGGTTGGCCCGAATTACAGACGTTTCGTCGGAATCGGTTTACTTAGTCTTTGAAGTCTTCTTTCAAAAGAGAAACTATTTTAATGTCTTTATTTGAGTTCGTTTTTAATTTCTCAATGTTTTTACGACTCAAACGCTTCGCAAACAACGATTTTAAATCAATTTGCGATTTGTTTGTTATTTCATTTAACTTTAATGACTTTACTGTCGGCTCGAATGCCATTCCAATGCATTTTCCAAACCAAATGATGGCATTTTAGAGGACTCTTCAAAAGACGTCTTATTATCTGAAACTTTGTGCTCATATATATCCGTCATTTGATCGACACTCGAATCAAATAAATTGCATGAAAACAATTTAAACTTCAATATCTAAACTCCAAACTCCGGGCCATTTTGTGCGGCGAAAGCACTTCTTATGCAAGACTTTTGCCGATGCGATCGTCTCTCTCGCCACCAGTCATACAAAAGTCTTGAGATATCTTTTGCAGACATATTCAAGTATTGGCTGAGCTATCGATCACAGTCTGGCATCACTGCAAACATCACCAAAGGATGAGAGGAGAAGAACACAAAAACTGCTTATTCGCTGCAAAACGTGGTCTCGAAATCGACGAATGAGTCTTATGATTGCGTGGCTTTGATTATATCAAAAATGGTAATGAGATTCCAGCTTTTGAGAGCACAAAAAAATGTATTGTACTGTCCATTAGTGGCGTTAGAGATGTTGTGCCTGAAGTGCAGTGCAAAGCAAATCGAAGAACAGCAAAAGCAAAGACAAATAAATTGTGAACTCAAATAAGAAATATATGGGGTTTTGCCCACACTATCCGAAGTGTAATTTATTTGTGAATTGTATTTACAAAAGCCATAAGTCATTAGTCAAACTCATCAATAATTGCTAAGAGAAGGGAAGGCGAGCGGAGCAGAGGGGAGAGCCGGACGACCAAGAATAGCAAGAATTCCTTATTAGAGTCAGAAACCCACCCCTAATCACAAAAGTGGGTAATAATGGCATCGAATTATTTATTTCTATCCAAGCTATCAGAGACTCTCAGATCGACTGAATGGACAAAAACATCTAAAATATCGCCAATAATGCGTTTGCGAGCACTGAATCCAAATAATAATGTCTTCGACTGCAGAATAGAGTTTATAATAAAGAATATTCATTGGCATTGGATTTACATCATCTCAGAGATTGCTTACGTTAGCCGGCGATCGGTTAATGCATTACTACATCTCACAGAATATCTATCGTAATATCACTTTATTTAATGCCATCTCATAAATAAAAATATGATTTTTATGAAATTGAGTCTAATTTTCTGTATTGACTATAAGTTTTTTGTTGTGTTTTGTTATGTGAAAAGTCTTTGAATGAATATGAGGTTAATAAAGGCAACAAAGCGAACAAAGAGGAGCCAAACATGCATTTGCATCGACTCTTATTGGGCACACAATACTCAAAATTGTTTGCTATTAGCCGAACGAAAACTTTTATTAAACTTCTTTTTTTCGCGTATTTGCACATAAAATGCTATGAATTATGTAATACAAAAGGGCTGACAAAGAAATTTAATACCGAAACTAAAGATGAGATTACATTTCTCAGAGAGGGTTTGGGCATAACTTATAATTATATTAGACTTAATATTATATGCAAAATAGTTAACATTAGTCGACGAATAGTGGAAATAAAATTAAAAGATTCGGCGATCGTTGCGTTCGCATCCGAGTCAAGCGATGCATGCGATCACATACCTGTGCCCTTTGGCTCTTTGGCTGAGCAGTATCTAAATTATTCTTTTAATGAATTTTATAGCTATATTCAGTTCAATCTTAGAGCCGACACTTTTCAGAGATCGTAAACTATCGGCGAAGTGAAGAAAAATAGGAAAAGTTTCGAGAATCACGGCAACAAAAAGTTTGTCTTAAGACTTAAGACAAGAGCTAAAAGCAAACCAATGCTCAGTTGGAGTGGAGGTGACCTGAAATATGGGCAGTGAATCACTAGTAGTGATGGGCAGTGCCCGCGATTGGCGACTCGACGCTCGACGACGAGGACGTAAATCCAGATAAAAGAAAGAGTGAATCGCAGACCTCAACTGAACTCAACTCAACTGTTTATTCTGTGAAAAGTGATTTCACATAAATTGAGTTCTCATTTTGTTTCTTTCCGTCGCATCCGTTCCTCTAAATGGAAACTCCAG
>JAUJYQ010000091.1:0-11677 GCA_033995645.1 Hemileius initialis | reverse complement strand
CTTGATATGAGATAATTGCTGAAGAATTGTCTGTAAATTGACATCAATTCAGTGATCAGTTTCTGTGACAATCTTACAGTCGAAGAGATTTTCAAAGTTTCCAAAACACAAGACTTCACTGCAAAACAGGCGTCAAATCATTTGGCGATTCAATGGAACAGAAATTATGTTTATATTCAAGCGATGAAAATATTAAAATTAATTGTGATTAAGACTAATTAAAACTTGATTGGAGTGTAATCTCTATCAAAACTTAACTGATGAGCATTTCAACTTGAACATTCCTTTATCAACTATATAACTTAAATTTATATTGAATACATTTTTTATTGTAATTGAAATGAAAATTCAAAACAAATATTCAGCCAAAAGTGAAATCAAATGTCAGTCTTTCGTTCATCAGATCTGAAGAAACTGTAAAATTGAAACAATTAGTGCAATGTTTGCGCCAAAAGCCTCTCTTTGACAGACAAAGACACCACTGATTGTCGTCCGACTGACACAACTGACAGACTGAAGACAATGGACGCCAACGAAACCGTCTTCCAAATCGATATCAATGACATCAATACAGTCAGCGCTAACACCGAAGAGGTGGTCGACTATATGGTCGAAGACGACGAGGACGCAGAACTGCCGATCACTCTCGAGTCGTGTCTTCTGCTGAACAACGTGTACGTTGAGTCCATCGATGAGTTGAAGCAGTTTCTGGTGAGCAAGAGATTAGAGAACGAGTCCCGACAGTCGGAGCTCGAGAACAACACCAACGTAAAGGAGGTTCGGGATGTGACCATCACTCAGACCGGATACAGTCATCCGAATTCTTTGATTCCGTTTATGGCCCCGTATTTCAAGGATGTCAAGGGATTGACCGCACCGTTCAATGAGGATGTCATTGAGAAGAAGAACAGAAGAGAGATCAATGTCTCCTATGTCTGCACTAATAAACCGTGGAATATCAATGAAAGAGATCGACTGATGAATCTGGTCCAAGAGGACACAGTTCAGAGACTGACCAAACCATTGCGGGACGAGAAGGAAACGCTTACTAGAAATAAGTTGAATGTTGACAGAAGTACGTTCAGAATTGATGAACTCAGCGCTCAGATCGAAGAACTTAATTCTTTAGATGTCGGACAGTTGGAGGTTCCCGATAGGTTTGACCCGAGTCTGGATTGGCTTAAGATCTCCACTGAGTTGGACACTGACCATAACGCCGAGGACTGCGAACTCTATTGGAACAATTTTCTTCATCCAAAAATCAAGAAAAATAATTGGGTCAAACAAGAGGACGAGAAATTGGATCAATTGGTCAAAGAGCATGGATTACATGAGTGGGATAAAGTGGCCGAAGAGCTTGGCACTGGTCGCCTGCCTTGGCAGTGCTGTCAGCGCTATCAATCAGAACTCAATCGGGACGTAAAACGAGTCGGCCCTCTGACCAAAGCGGAAGCAGAGCTCGTGGAGAAAGTGATTGAACAGTGCCGGGTCGGCGACTTCATACCCTGGCATCAGGTGAAGTACTTCATCGAAGGCCGAACTCTGCCTCAGATCAAACACTATTGGAATAAAATCAATGTTCCGAAAAGGGGTGACACCTGGACGGACGACGAGAACCGACAGCTCTCATTGGCGGTCAAGAAGTACGGAACGCATAACTGGCGCAAAGTGGCCCAGTTCTTGCCCGGCAGAAGCAATCGCCAGTGCCGGGAGAGGTATATGATGAGACTTAACTTCGGCACTGAACGCAAATTAGGTGATTGGAGTGTTGCCGAAGACAAACTGTTGTTAGAGTTGGCGCCGAAACATGACTTCAAATGGGTTAAACTCGAGTCTCATCTCAAAGGCCGAAATGCTCGACAAATCGCCAGTCGCTTTGAATTGCTGATGAAACATCAAGCTCAAGGTCACAATAAGAAAAACAATAATAAGAAATTGGCGGCGCGTGGAAAACAGACCCAATTGGCTTCCACCAGAACCCTGTCTGTTAAGAACAAACTCTTCGATAAGATTAGGCAAATGATTAACAGAGAAAAGAGTGGAGATTTGGACCGACAGCTTCGGATCGGCCGCCAGAAGTTGGCCCATAAACTCGATATGCATCTGAAGGGAACGCCAGTCGTCGAGCGTAAGGGCCGACCAAAAAAGTCCAACACTGAAGAATCTTTAGACGCGAATATCATCGAAATGTTCGCCCGTTTTGATTACAAGCCTAGTCCCAAAAAGAATTTCAGTAAGTGATATCATTGTAAGATTATATCTGATGATTGATCTCTTGTGCAGATCGCGGCGAAATGGATCAATGCGTTTATGACACGACTAAGAATATTTTCGCCGACCTATTGCTTGAAAAGTCGTTCACTTCTGAGACGGAGTGTGCGAAAGCGATCCGTTTGCTCATAGATAAAGCTGTTACGAAGCGTCCTAAGTCTCAGCCCAACGATGAACCAAAGCCGTCGACAAGTAGTGCCTCTAATGATACTGTGATATCCGCTGCGGTAATCCCACCCAATCGGGTGACAGTCAAAGGTCTCCGCGGACTTCTAATGCACACCGACTTCTTCTCACAAATAATCGCAAAGTCAAAGGTAATTATTTTCATAATTTATATCAATTCTAATGTCTTCTCACAGATTCCATTAGAAGACTTATCGGCTGCGCTTAAAAACGATTTGGTTTACAATAAGCTCTTCACTCAATTCAAGTCACTCTTCTATTGGCCCGCTTTACTATCGATGGTAGAGCCTCCCGAACGCTATTCTGAAGAGACAGAAGTCGTACCCAAGTCTAAGAATACTAAAAAGCCGGGTCCAAAGAGTGGTCGCGAAGGAAAGTCATGGCTTAAAACAGATTCGTCGCGAATGATAGAAATTAGATCTAATCAGAAGAAACTAATTCAGTCTGAAATGGAGAGAAATGCAAATATCAAACGCGAATTGGTAGTTGTCGACGACGGCCAACCGCTCAATGATGGTTCGACTGCAGCGCCGTGGTATGTGACTCGCAAGGACAGGAAGTATTATCAACTCAAGTCACTGGACAAGAGCTCATTCGTCTTTACGAGAATCAAACCCCGGAGAGGCGTCTCGACGCAGATAGACAGGGCTGAAGACAGCGATAGCGAGACAGAGATTGAATACTCCGAAGAATTACCGGAAGTTCCAAATCAGGTCACAGAAGAAGCAGAAGAACACGTCGTGGAGAATGGCCAATCAGTCCCAAAGAGAAGGGTACGGAAGCGCAAGATAAAGGTGGAGAATGATGTCGATGAATATACAACACCAGAGGTCGAGCCTCCGGTCAAAAGTGTGCGCACGACTCGAAGCAGAACCCGAAATGAGTCTTCTAATTAGACCCAACACTTGTGATAATTCAATCCATGTTTGCCTAATCTAACATTAATCTGTATTTCATTCAAATTATCGATTTGTTGGACACAAGAGTTGTCACAAACAATGATGAGTTTCCATAGAAACTGAATCAAAACAATTACTAATTGACAGTTGAGTTAATCGTTTGATACTTATTGTCCGAAAAAATGAGACTTAAACCGGAGAAAAGTCTTTTAAGTCCCGATCGCAATTTAAATATATGTCGAGTCGAGTGCTTCAGTATTGCCCCAAACCTGAGCCGAATAGCGATTTGTACGTCAGCTAACAATCAGATCGTATTATTCGACGCCAATTCTTACGAAGAAAAAGACAAATTCGCGCTGAAGTCGACCGCAAAGAACTTCAGCCGAAAGTCTTTTGTGGTGAAAGGCATTGCCTTTTCGCCCGACTCTCAAAAATTAGCGATCGGTCAAACAGATTGTGTAATCTATGTCTATAAGATCGGAGAGAATTGGTATAAGAATTTGAGTAATCATTAGTCAGTCTAACGATTGTATGCCTTTAGGGGCGACAAGAAAGCCATAATCAATAAGTATAGTCTCCAGAATCCGGTCACTTGTCTCCAATGGCACTCTTCGGGAATCATTTTCGGTACTTTGGATGGAAAAGTAATTCAATTTATTTTAAATTCATTCATTTTTATATAATTTTTGATGATTTTTCACTCAATATATGTTTTGTTTGCTCATTAATAACTTATTAATAAGTCATTATTAGCAAGATTAATTTAATGTAAACTGATATTATCACAATTAATCTTAATTAATGATTTGTTTCTTAAATTGATTAACATTTGATATATAAATTAGTTTTTTATACAGAGATTTGACGACAATTAAAAAGTTGAGTTAATTACTGAGCGACTGATTGTGATTTGCAGGTGAAGTCAGTGCAGACGCAGACCAGCAAAATGTTTGGTCTGATGTCTGGACAGACCCTGGTCGTGTCGATGAGCGTCAGCGCCGATACTATTGTCTGCGGATTCATGAGTGGCCTAATTATGATGAATTCGCTGCAGAGCCGCGACAACACCGGCAAACAGTTGGCCACTCATTCGTGTCCGCCATTTGCGCTCACTCTGAGTCCAAGTGGTTATGTGTGCGCCGCCGGATGTGATGGACGCATCAGTTTCATCAATATATCACCTCAAACACAGAACCAGAGGACTGGCGGAACTAATTATCCGAAGCAGAACATTGAGTTTGGGAATGACATCTCCATTGCCGTCAGTTCCCCGTCGGGTAATATAATTGTTTTGAGTTCGTTAGAAAAGCTGATACTTTTCGAGTTGGACTCTCGTGTGTGGCGCCAGAAGAATGTCATCGAATTGAGCGGATCTTATCTGATAACTGGTCTGCATTGGAGTGTCGACGGAACAAAACTATTGGTCGGAACACTCTTTGGTGCGGTCGAACTCTTCGTCTGCAAATGGAAGACAAAGATTTTCGGTGATAAACTTGAGGTCAATTATGTGGGCAATAGACAAGTGGTCATCAAAGACATGAATAAGAGCTCTACCGCTCTCTTTCAGTCCAATTTCGATATAAAGGATGTGAAGATAATTCGGGAAAATTTTGTGGTCATTCTCACCACAAATACTCTGATTTTGGGGGATATAAGAGAACCGAATGAAAAGGTTTCCGAAATCGATTGGAATGGAATGACCACTGAAGGCGTCAAGTTTTCATTCGACTATGAGAATGTTGCCTTGGTTAATGTGGTTGGTGAGCTGTACTTGGTCGAATTGGGCTCCGACCAGCTTCTTGCCTCTGTCAGAACTGATTTCGTTAATCAACATCTTATGAGGTATTCAACTGAAAGGTGTGCTTGGTCAACTAATAAATTGTTGATTTGGCAATAGTGTCCGGATTAATGAACGTAAAAGTGGAACCAAGATCTTGGCCTATCTGTTGGACATCAAGACAATGTCCATTCAAGACCTGATATCCGGCATTCAGTTATGCGTTTGGTCTCACAACGAGAAGATCGATTGGATTGAGTTGAATGAGACGGGAAAATGGCTTATATTCAGAGATCGGTCGCTTAAACTCAATTTGCTGGACATTTTCAACCAGGAGAGTCATGTGATCTTAAACTTGTGTGGTTTTGTTCAATGGGTTCCCGGAAGTGATGTAATTGTTGCCCAATCGCGGGAAAAGTTATACGTTTGGTATGACTTCGACAAACCGGTCATTCATAACGTGAGCGGCGGTTCACAGAACGACGGCATTGGGATCGAAAGGGACGGAGGGATGACCCGGGTCCAGTTCACTCTTCCCAACACTGATATCATTTTGGATGAAGTGCTGCTCGAGTTTGACACTGCCATCGATGACGCGGACTTAGAGAGGTAGTGACACAACGGAAACAGATATCTTCATTGATCATGTTAATCTAAATAGAGCCGAACTATTCTTGGAATCACTGCCATTGAGTGCAGAAACTGAGTCCATGTGGCGAACTCTCGGGAAAGTGGCGCTCAAGAACTCTAACCTGATTGTTGCCGAACGAGCTTTCGCTGCAATCGGCGACATAACCCGAGCCGTCTTCATCAAAGAATGTGCCGACAACTACGGCAAACTAGCATTACTGGACAACGATTGGTCAGCCTTCGAGTCGGGAGACTTCAATGAAGTTATCGACACTTATGTAAAACTACACAAATGGGAAAAAGCTATCGATTTTGCGGTCCGTATGGGTCGAAATGAAGTGAAGGAAGATCTAGAACAACAGTACTACAACTGGTTATTGGATTCGGGACAACAGGCTGAGGCCGGTCTCATAATGGAGAAGAGTGGTAAATATGACGAAGCCATCAGACTCTACATGAAGTCCGGACGTCTGGTCCAGGCGTCCAAACTGGTCCTCAACAGTGTCGGCAAACGTGGCTCTGAAATATCGAAATCATTAGTGGAACAACTCATCAGTGACTTGACTTCGGCTGAACTCTACGAAGAAGTCGGTCTCATATATGAGAGTAGTCTAATGAATGACAAGAACACTGCCCTCGAAAACTATATCAAAGGACGATCTTTCACCAAAGCTATAGCTCTGGCACGAAAGGAATTCCCCGATGAAGTAGTGGCTCTGGAATTGAAGGTAAAACAAGTTTATATCGATTTGATATATCAATCGCTTTGTTCTTCAAGTTTGCCGAATGGCTGATCAATGAGTGCAACGATCCTTCGGCTGCTGTCAACCACTTCATCGAAGCCGGCAAAACCGATCGGGCGCTCGAAGCAGCCATTCAGGCCTCGCAGTTCGAAAGGGCTGCAGAGATCGCTGCCATTCTGGACAACATTCCGGCGGTTTTTGGCAAAAAGATAGCAAATTATTATGCGATGAAAGATCAAACAGAAACTGCTGTTGAAGTTCTGATCAATTGTGGTCTCTTCAGAGATGCGGTATCTTTGCTCAACAACAAAGGCCAATATTCAAGAGCCTACAAATTAGCCAGAAAGTTGATGGACCCATCGGAAGCCAAAGAGATGTATGAATCGATCGCCAAGTCACTCGAGAACGATGGTAAATACAAAGACGCTGAAAAGATTTACATTACCTGCGATGACGCCGACTCTGCCATCAGTATGTATAAGAGTGCCAAACAGTATGAGCCGATGATTCGTCTGGTCAAACAATACCATCCCGATCTGCTCAATGACACTCATCTGCATCTGGCCAAGGTCTGTTCAAATTGATCCTAATTTAATGTTAAATTCAGAGCCATTCTTCAGGAACTGGAGACCGAGGGTGCACTACATCAGGCGGAAACACATTATGTGGCCGCCAATGAATGGAAGAGTGCGGTTCAGATGTACCGAAAGGCTGACCAATGGGAAGAGGCGTATCGCGTCGGCCGAACCAATGGTGGCGTCACTGCAGCCAAACAAGTAGCTTATCATTGGGCACAAAGTCTCGAGAATCCCGAAGCGGCGGTCAAATTGCTGACCCGTTTTGGACTACTCAACCAAGTGGTGGACTTTGCGGTCGAAGCCAATGCTTTCGAATTCGCGAAAGACCTGATCGCCAATTCTGGCAATGATTTGAAACACAAGATGAATGAAGTGAAGCTGAAATACGCCCTCTTCTTAGAGGATGAAAATCGGTTGTCTGAGGCAGAAGTCATGTATTGCGAAGCAAACAAACCTAAAGAAGCGGTTCTTATGTATATGCATAATGGTAACTTCGAGGAAGCGCTTAGAGTTGCGGAAGAATCTGTTCGCGACGAAGAGGTTATCAGAGATGTTCTCACAGCTCAAGCCCGACAGATATTGGAGCGTGGCAAGAGGTCGTTGGACGACTTCAACCGCGCTGAGAATCTATTACTCAGAGCCGGAAGAATAGAGTTGGCCGTCAAGTCCTATAAAGAGAACGGGATGTGGGAGGAGGCGCTCAGAGTGGCCGAACAATTCGCTCCGCAACTGGTCGACTCTGTCAAACGGGAAATGATCACCGAATCTCACAATTCGGGTATCTTTTCGAGCGGAGGGAACAGTCGGGTCAGTTCGGGTAGGAGTATGCAAATCAAGAAAGAGTCAGAGGTTATGATCAATGATTCCGGAGATTTCAAACAAAATCTGAAAATGGCTAAACAGAACGGCGATAAAGAATCGATTGTCAGATACACGCTTTTGTTGGCCACACAAATGGTCAGAGACAAGTCGACCACCGAAGCCTTAGCGGTACTCAATGACAACAATTCGGTCTTTATTTTGTCTGAAACCAAGAAAATTGTTATAAAAATAGCGTCCGATTTGTTCTCTTTCGAGACCAATGCAGAGAATGATGTCAATACTTGGAAACTCTTGAGGGACACTCTCTTCCAAGTCATCGGCTCTTCTGGAAGTGATTCAGAAACAGAAGTAATAGAAAAATATTTATTGGTTTCACATCTTTTCTACATAAAAACGATTTTAAAATTCATGGACAACCAGTCAAATGCAATGGAACTCCACTCCCGGATCGCGATATCACTTCTTCGTTACACAGATATCGTTCGAGTCGACAAAGCCTTTTATGAGGCGGGTCTGGTCGCCAAAGACAACGGACGGCTCGAAATGGCTTTCGTTTTCTGGAACCACTTCTTGGACTTAGTTGAAGCCATAGAAGAAGGAGAACTGAATATCGATCACTCGGACTTTGTTGGCACTGACATCCCATTTGAAGTTCCGTTGCCGTCACAGCCATTCTGTGCCGACACCAATATCATCGAAGACGTCAAGTCATGGATTCTGCAAACATCGATGGACTCAAATGTTTCGCAATCGTTACCATTGGATGCGTTCAGAGAAGGCGATGTCTATGAGGCCAGTCTTGTCAACAGTGACGGCACTCAGTGTCTGCCGTGTTTGGTCACCGGATATCCCGTAATCAGACACAAAATGCTTGAGTTCAAGCCAGCAAAGTATGCTGTAAACAAAGACGACTGGAATAAGTTGTTGATGTTAACAAAGGTCAGTTTGGAACGCTTTATAAACTCTAATATTATTACATTCGTTACTTTGACTGTTAGATGACGGCCAGCGATGACCTCAAAGACGTTCTTCACTTTGTGGGCAAACTTTGCGGAAATGCAACGATCGCTAGATTTTCATTTCAATAGATGTCTTTAAAGTATTCAATAGTTTGTTCTCGTCTTCTGATTTAGTTATTGTATTGGATTAAGTTATGTCACAACTTATGTGTAAGAACTGCAATCGAAACCACTTAACCAACAAACTTGATAGAACTTTTCCAAACTCAACCAAACTTTTCTCGCGCTGACGACAATCAGATTTCAATTTATGGTCAATTTTCAGCTGAATTGTCAGTTCTAACGGATTTATACAGTTTTCATACAAGAGATCCCAAAAACTCTTCTGTTTGTCACTTGTTCATCTTCAATAATTCCTGTCATGAGTTCCTCTGACACGACTGCCAGCGACTCCTTATCGGACTCGATTTGTTCCAACAATCCTTCGGAAGACACCCGCAAAGGCGAAGTGATTGATATGTCCCGATGGAGAGACAAGACAATGACAAAAGAAGTCATCCGCAGAGGCAAAGGCTGGTCAGCTCCGCGACTCGGCAATGAAGTATCTATTCATTATGTGGCCACCAAAGAGAACGGAACTTTGATCCACTCAACCCGCGATCTCAACAAAGTCTTCACTTTCAATGTTGGCCGCAAACAAGTGATCAAAGGGCTGGACATCGCCATCAAAACTATGAGATGGTCCGAGATATCTAAGTTTACATTTGCCGGCGAATACTCTTACGATGAGACCAACTGTCCCGAAGGTGTCACTCCTGGCGAAAGAGTGATCTACGAAGTTGAGCTCTTCTACTTCAAGCTCATTGACTTGTCGAAGAAAAAAGACGGCTCTCTGACCAAACGAATCATCGAACCCGGTATCAGTTATGAAATCGCTTCGTTTGGGTCACAGTGTCGAGTGGACATCTTCGGCAAATACGGCGATAATGTGTTTGACGATAGAACTGTCACTTTCACTGTTGGTGAAGCAGAAGAAGAGGATGTGATCGACGGCATTGAAGTGGCCGTCACTAAGATGCGGAAACAGGAGAAGTGCCGACTCTTCGTCAAACCAAACTATGCTTTCGGTCCCAAAGGAAAGCCAGAGTTCGGTATTCCCGACGATTACACAGAATTGGTTTATGAGATTCGTTTAGTCGACTTCACTGAAGCCAAAGAACCGTTTGAGTATTCGGATCGGGAGAAGTTGTCGACTTCGGAACAGCTCAAAGAGAAGGCCAATCATTACTTCAATTCAAGCAAATACCGATTGGCGTACAAACAGTACAAACATATCGTCAAAATCCTAAAACACGACTCTTCCGAAGACCTCATCAAATTGCGAGACGACTCCGAGATGACAGCCGAAGAGTACCAGAAGAAGAAGAACAAACTCTTGTACACCATATATCAGAATCTGTCGCTCTGCTGCTCGAAACTCAATCGCTTGAATTCGGCTCTCAAATGGATTTGTTTGGCCCTAAGACTCGAACCGGAGAACCTCAAAGGCCTTCTCCAGAGGGGAAAAGTCTACTTCACTCTCCAAGAGCTCAAATTGGCCATCGAGGACTTCGAGACCGTTCTCAAACTCGAAGCGGACAACACTTTGGCTCAGAACGAGTTGAGACGCTGTCAAGTGGTCTACAAAGAATTTAAAGAGACTCAAAAGAAGTTGTACAGCAAGTTCTTCAAGACGAGTCCAAATGTTATCGAATTGCCAGACGACAACAAAGAGCCGACACCATCGGCCGAAGAGGAAAACCTGACCCAGTCGGTCGGGTCTCTGACACTCACTGGCGATCCCCAAACTGATAAAGAACCCGATCAATCAGCCGATTGATAATTATGGCCAAAAGGCCTTATTTCCGTACATTTGTTATTCATTTGATTTAATTTTCTTTATTTGTGTTTTGAAATAAAAATCGTAAATATTTTTATCGACATTCGGTGAGAGAAATGAAATTGACTTCAATTAAAAGTAATGATTGATTTGATGGTAATTAAAGCCGAAAGTCACGGCTCACCGAACAAACAAATTGATCTGATCTGAAGCGATGTTTTGCGCAAACCTTGCGATTGACTAAACTATTGGTCCTTTAATTTAAGACATTTGATGCAACGAATTAGACGTTTGTCTCTCGTCTACGAACAGTGTTATGAATAATCTGAGTATTCAGTGAAATGAAAATAATTTTTGGCAACGATTCCCTATAAGGAAGGCATTGATGGCTAAGAATATTCTAATCGACATTAGAGTTGAGCGGCGAATGAGTGCTAAAACACCGGAATTCTAGATCTAATGGCGAAGGGAATAATCCATTGGGCTCTGGCCTCGGCTTTGTCTGTGTCTGGCATTCCTCGAGAGGAGAGCCAATTGTGCAGGAATTCAAACAAAAGCCTCTCGAAAGCCAAGTCTTTTGGCACTCGGCATAAGTCGGTCATGTGTTGAGCCATATAAGTACGGGTCGGCTATTATTAGTTGTGCTTTACGTCACACATATTAAACATCTTCTATCAAACACTAATCCCTCACTTCTTTTATATCATTCCGGGTCTGACTCTAAAATTGATCGCTTCTTTGCTAAGTCTTCTCAGTCTTGCATTTGTGCTCTCAGTCTAACACAGCTTTGAAAAAAATGGTGAGTCTTTCGAAATTCCTATCGAGTGATTGCTATTATTGACCATATTGTACCATGAACAATGTCTAACAATCTACTTAATTATTGAAAACATGTCTTTGGCCAATATTTAAGAAATATTATACTATCAATTA
>JAUJYQ010000090.1:0-11690 GCA_033995645.1 Hemileius initialis | reverse complement strand
ATGAGAAGAACAAAAATATGAATGATCATGTTTATATGTCTGATTGTGTGGGTGTATTAGTTTGCTGGCATAGTGAGCGAGATCATTAGCCTGACTGCAATGATGTGCGGCCAGTGGTCGACAACACATTACATCTAATGATTTGATTTATCCGGTGCCCAATAGTTATGATTGATTGGCCGGAGTGCGGGTCAGCCGTCCAGACAATGGCGGCAGTGACTGACAGCCAGAGCCCGAATCAAAGCTTATTTATCGTTTACATTGGATGGAAAGCCTTATTCTTGTGTCGATCGGCTTCTGTCGTAACGTCAATATCGCTATAATTGTATTGCATATGAAGGCAATGATGAGTATGAGTCTGAGCTCTGGCAGAGATCGGGAGCACCGCATCAGTTGCGGAGTCAGAGTCAGTGCCAGTGCGCTGAACAGCCATTGGCTTTCAAATTCTTGGAGATATTATTACATCAAATAATAGAAATCAATAAAAAAGCAGTTCTTTCGCTCAATGCTACAAATGATCCGACACTTAAACGATGACTTCTTTTTATTATAAAAATGAATTGCGAGCTCAGACTCAAGGCTTTGGCTTCAGTTATACGACTTGCTCGGGGCTCATCTGTGCCGGGGCTGAGGCCGAGGCTCAGGCACACAATGTCGGCCCCCTTTGCCTATTGAGCATTCAATTTGTATGAATGCACCGAAAGTATAGGCACTTTATTGTCGATATACACCGACAAAACTATTTCTCGTCTCCCAATTGAATGCTCTTTTCATGCGCTATATTTCTCACATATTTTTCAATGAAATGTTTATTTTCTCTAAATGTATACGATTAGTGACTTTTCGAGTCATTAGTAAAGATTAAAAATATATGCAAAATTCAAAACTCTTTTAGCACTTTTCTGGTGTGCTCTCAGACGAGATGAGTGGCGAAGAGCTGTGGAAGTGAGGGCTCGTCAGCGCCGAAGAGCACATCAAAAGTGGTGTGCATTGCGACACAATGGGCCCTAAATGTGCCCTCGATTTGGATTGTGTTGATGTTAATAGTCATTAAGTGCCTCTCTCTTCTCAGGCTAGGATTAGCAAGCTCATTTTTCACGTAACCCGTTCCCAAAAATATGTCTTTGCAGTGAAAAGCGGTGAAAAATGAGTGTCAAGTCGTTTGAAATACTTTGTGTTTGCCATACCTTATGGCCATAAAGTAATCAAATATTATCTGAAGAAAAGGCAGAATAAGTTTATGTCGTTTATTGCAAACTTAATGCAATGGTTTGGTCCAAAACACCACTTATTTTGCTTGTTAGCCAAACACATATAAATTGGTAATTAATTGAGTTTTAATTATGCAATCGTTTTATTGATTTGTTAGGCGTTTATCGAATTAAATGTGACGTCAAGTGAACGACTGGTTTCGCAATTCATATGAATTATCGAAACCATTGGTCTCTCTAATGATTAATTGGAGATTAAGTTCGTAATAGACATCAGAGAAAAGGTATTCGTTTCTTGAAAAACACATTTTTTCTCAGTTCACTCGCGGAAAATAAATTTAGCGAAGAATTCTTCGCACACTTTCGTCAACTGATCCCAGAGTTTTGGTGGCAATAAATCGCGAATTTTCTTCTCATAAATCAAAAATCATTTGAGTGTTGTGTTTAAGTGGCCAACGATTCTGGCATTTAAGGTGTGATTGATTTTGAATAGAGTTTCGACAAATTTAGGCATCGGTTCGCTGTTTATAGTCAAGCGATTCATCGATTTTTTGTTGGGACCAAATATTCTAGTGTTTTGTCAAGAACAAATGTGCTTGCTAGCATATTTTGGCGTTAGGCAATCAGTCTTGGTCAGACTGGTTTATTAACACGTCTCAAAACGTTTATAAATATAATATTTTGGCATTTTTTATACATTTTGGGAATAAAATTAGCTTGTTCATTTAGTTGGGAAAATAATTTAGGCGTGGAATCAGCATTGCATGCAAAGACAGTCGTTAGTTCCCGACGGATCGACGTCACAACTGGCCTCAAGACAGGTCTTCTCGAGGATAGCCCTCTTCCCGCAGTAGATCTCGCAGTCAGCCAGGTTGCAGCCGGCGTAGATGCCTGGATACAAGCATTAATCAAGTTAGCATGATACAATTTGGTGACCAATATAACAAAACTTACAAACGGCCAAACAGGCGATCATTAGGGCAATAATGAGAGCGTTTTTCATGTTTTTTCTTGTTTTGTCACTTTTACTAATCCAATGATTTACGACATTGGCTCTGATTGTCACTTTTATACCCTGGACACACTGGATCCGGGTGCCTCCAATTTATGAGAAAGTATGAATCTGTTTGGGTTTGCTTATCTTGATCAGTTTAAGTCAACACTATCTGACGCACTGAACTATTTATTGTTTAGCGAATGTGTTTTTCCTTTTATTCTAGGGTTGGAATTGAGAAAGTTTCAAGAATTTTTGCTAACAAAATGATCTAGTAAGTTCATTTTGTAATCGAAACACTAATTGAATTGTTGTCAAGAAAGGTTTATTTCGAGGTAATTTATCCAGATGCACTTTTCAAGAGCATTCTCATGAACTTTGCCAAAGAATTCTATTTTCTGGCCAACCCTAAGAAGAGATGATTACCAACGGATGGTATGATTGAGCTATTGTTGAACATCTCTGACATTATTAGCGATATTTATTATATAAACATAGAGCCAATCAAATAGATGTTTGTTCAGGGATTGGCAGCAAAGGGATGGAACGGTGGGGCCGACGGACGGACGGCACTAAATGTTATCGGAATTATCTATTTTTACGATCTCTTAGCGAATATTATTTATGAAATGAAAATATATGACCGGATTATAGCAGATAATCAAACGACTGATGAAAAGTCAACTGATTCTCAACGGAAGATCAGTGAGGATTAGAGTCCAATATAATGGATCAGTTAATTGTCATCATTGTTATCGATGACACTTCAAGTGAAATATTGGATTTGTTTTACGTCTGGAGAGATGAGCTTGCTCGAATTGTTTGGCTAAATTGTGTCTGGCACACTTTGCTGTATGTAATTAACATTTTTCTTCTCCTATCATTAATATATTTCATTTCATAACTGGCTATAACTGGCAATTGTAACCCAATTTGATAGCAAGTGATCCAACAAAAGGCACAATGGGTTTGGAAATAAATTAATTTGAGAGCATCTGTGGCATCATCTGAGTCTCCCTCTCCTCCCTGTCCTCTGTTTGCTGAGAGAGACAGGCGTTCGTTGGCTAGGATCTAATCCTGTGTTTGCTGTGAGCGTTAACTTTTATATGATGTCTCTCTAATTGAAGTCATTTTATTATTTATTTACTGAATTTAAGTCACAATAAATTCGCTCCAAATTTCATTAAATTTCAAGAATATTCTCCATTAAACCCGATTTTGGCCTTAATTAACAGCACTTTTATTCCGCGCTATTAATTGACATATTTCTTAATACTTTTCATTCAATACACGATTAATTAGCGACAGCTTTAATGGCATTAGCTTGTTCAATCTAGTGAGTGAGCATGTTCATTGTGCCTCCTTATGATCTATTGATTGGTGAGACAACTGGAATGACATTTCTGGCAAAAATAAGTGAATCGACTCCAGAGAAAAGAGTTTGTCGTTTAATGTCGATATGTCTTTAGTAAAGCCATTATTTTGTGTTGCATTAGTTGAACGAAAAATGGATTATAATATCGCAAAAATCTATTTAACATTTTTGCGTCTGATATGAGACGAAAACTTTGACTCAAAAAAAGTTATTTTCAATTAAAGGCGATTAAATTTTTATAAATGATTCATCAAATGTATTATATGAGGCATACAATGAGCGCTACATTAAACAAAAGCACATAACTTACATCGGATTAATATATGGCTGCATATGTTGCTCACAGAGAGCGAGCGAGAGAGAGATGCCTCCCATCCTAGGGAACAGTTGTCCCGCTTATGATTCGTCTCTTCATATCAATCCATTGCCTGTGCCGGTGCTCTGTCAGAGATGAGCATCGGTTGGCACTAACGGCACACATTCAGCAGACAACAGACACTTAGCATCTCTTGCTTACCAATGAATTACCCTATTCGCCACCCCCTTAGACATCCCTGGCGTGTGTTTGTCACGCAAAGTTAGCAAAATTAACAAGCTTGTTCCATTAATCTTGGTACAATATTGTTCTATAGGCATAACTTGAACTCATATTTGTGCTCATCTTTTCGTTAGACAAATGAGCGAAACGGTTGCCATTGGTGTTAGTGTTTGAGCGACTATAGTATTCATTAGCGAATAACACGAATTGTGTCTCTATTGTGAAACAATAGTGAAAATCGATTTGCATTAAAGTAAAACGCATTCTTGGCATTAATTTTGATTACACTTATGAAAGTGTAATGAATTGTATACTCTATTCGTATAACATTTACTCTAATTTGCATAACTCGTGAATTCATTATTTAATAGCGAAATGCGTTTCACTCGGACTCTACTCTTAGAGCTGTGAATTGAAAAGTTTTATTTGAAAACGAGTAATCCTTTTGTCTGATTATTTAGTGTTTTGATGGCCAAAGAATTTCTTCGGTTTGTTTTGGGAGTCGTTTCAGATTAGCTGAGAAACGGTTGACATCGATATTAAACGCGATTATGACTGAACTCTATTCTCATTCAGACATTGAGCGAGTGATGAATTGCTTGCTATTTGAGTGAAGTAATTCATTGGCCTTTTCAGTGGTTAAAATGTAGCTTGCCATTTTTATTATTATTGCCATATCCACTATGCAAATATTGAATTTTTACCACTCTCATTTAAATTTTTATTCGGCTAACAATTTCTTTTTGTTGCTTCAACTCTATGGGAATTTTATGGCCAATACTTCACTTCTATGGACAATGACATCGAGTTATTGGTGTCGAGACCCAGGGTTTGGTCGGAACGGCCGATCGGACCGACCCATGAGTGCAAACACTACTATATCTGGTTCTAAGAAATCGATTCTTACATTATTTGTTATATAAAAAAATAGTTGAACTAAAATGTTATTCACTTTATTAATAGGAATTCAGAAGACATTATTCGACTGATATTTAAACAGTATTTTTACGACAATTTAGTCGCAAAGGGATATCACTCGCCAGTCGTTGTGACAGATGTTTGGACCGAAGCGTTAGGAAAGAAATTTAACGACTTTCGGAGCAAACATTTGACAAGAGTTTTAGTGGAGAAAAATAACGCCAAATAAGTGTATTTTGAGTCAAACTTTTTAGCATTTTGTGTGCGGACAACAAATCAGATGAGAAGAAGAAGACACCGATTGGATGGCATACGGAGTCGTCAATTGGCTAAACAATTGTCTGGAATTTATTAAACAATTTGAATATAGATTTTTATTGATGTTTATTTAGTGAGAGCTTAGGATCTATTTAGCGCCTGATATATAAGCCATTTAGCGATCGACACATAAATTCTTTTGTCGTCCTCTTTGTGGCACAAAAACTGTTGCCTTTTATGATTATTATTTGGTTTTTTGTCTTCTCATCGATGCGATGGACGACCTATTCATTTGGCCGGAAGCCAAACGACTGCTTCCAAACGCTTCTCTCACTTTAAAAAACATGAAAATACATGAAAATAGGTCTCAAAATACTCTCAATAAATGACAGAAGCGTTTGAAATATAGACGCTTTAGATGTCATAGCGGGCGGTAAGCGCTGACAACGGCGTTCCTCTCCATGGATGACAACTTTTTAGGCATATGGCGTACGATATGCTAATAAGTTGAAGGATCGCCGCCAACCGATGCCATCGCCCGCTCCTCTCTGTTGTCGACACATATGATACGTAAAATATATACACATTTTCTACAATTGTTTGCCTCGTATTTAACGATCCGAGTAATGGTTTGTCAATCGTTTTCACTCCAATAATAACTAATTCATAGCGAAAGCGTTTTTCCTTTTTCATTCATAAGATTTATTGATAGACTACACGACTAACGATTAGCTAATCGAGAGGTCATTTCAAATGAGATCGAGCAACAAAACAGACGTATGTTTTGCACTGGAAATTCACATATTTTTCGTCTGTTATAAAATAGATTCCATTCTATGGAAACAATAATTTATCGACGAGTTTGCTATTGTATTGAAAGAGAAAGTGAGCTTGATCACACACACTGGAATTATTGCTATTAATTGGCATAATTCTAGTTAATCTAAAAGCCATCTTGACTGTGGCTCGTTGACAAATTGATCCCAATATTATCTAGAACAACTATGCGACCAATAAAAAGCGATATGAAAACATGAACTACCAGACTAGCACTGGTGCAAGATAAATTTAATTAAGATATTTATTTATTAAATATTGTGCTCTCAAGTGTCAGACAAACGGAAAACAAACGGAATTATCGCTTGAATGAGACGCCAAATGTTATTCAAGTAATGACGAGTAAATAAAATCAATTTTTTTATATAACAGATAAGGAATTATATCGCAAATCCTATGGCAAACAATTGGCTTACTTTTTATTAATGTCTTATATTTTATTTGTCGTTTCCATTTCGACGTCTCTTTTCCACTGTCTCTAAACCTTTTTTCTCGATATAAATTGATTTTTATTTCTCATTTCTCTGTCTCGAAGTCGACGCAAACGATAGGATATCCTCTTTAATAAGCAATGCGTTTCGGATTTGAGCGCAATATTCGTCGCCTTTTTTCTCGTCTCAAACACTGCAGTATTAGATGTGATTTGAATTTCGGAAATCGATTTACGCAATAAATCTTCTTTTTTTTGCCTATTTTGTCCTAGATAATTGCCTATCGTATGATAATAATGGTCTAGTTAGTCGCATCGATATACAACAAATGTAGCAAGGGCAATCAGTTCTATATCTAATGAGCCTTAATGGCCAGCCGACCATAAAACTTATAATCGATTATTTTTGCGTCCGTTTAATTCAATTTTAATTATGGCCGTAATTAATGAGTTTAAAGTGAATTTTGATGACAATTAGAAGCAATGAAAATGAAACTCAAATTCATTTTAATTATTGACCGAAAAATATCGGTCGAAATGTGTGACTCGTTTTGTTTGGTGTCTGTCGTCGATCGTTATGTTGTGTCCAACAGACAGACAAAAGAGAAGAAGAGAAGCGATAAATGAATGGAATTAAATGCCAAATCAATACGACTATAGACTTGAATATTATATGAAAGTAATGGCAAACTGAGGGGACGGACACAAAAGTGAATGTGCGAAGTGATTGAGATGTTGGCCAATCATTTGTGACATAATTCCTATTCTATAGAATCGAGTAAAACGTGTCATCAACTGCTAAAACGAGCAAAAAAGCGATTTCGCCATTAATTCTGTTGAACGGTTCGCGTGTAAAATATATTACTATTACAAGAGATCAGAGATTGCATTAGGACTGAGACGAGAGAAGACTGAGAGGAGAGGACTGGCTGTGAGAGGACTGCCTTTCCTTTTAGCACTCATTGCATTAAATTCAATCTTCATTGCGAACGCTTTCATACGATTGCTATTATTGTGGAGTTTATGGCAAACTGATGGCACGTCATGAAGACTGTGATGAAGCACTGCCTCACTTGTGCCTGAGCTCAGAGTCAGACACTGGAGGAGCTCTATGTGTGCGATGTGTGTGCCATCACTGCCGGCATTGACTCTGCAGATGGATTGCTTGTCCATAGCATTCCAAAGAGCAAATTAATGATTGAATCGTTGCCTCTCTTGTCAAATGATCTCAAAAAATAACATTTATATCAATTATTTCTTATTAATTTAAAAGCTTTTTTTTCGGACCACTTCTTCGCTCAATCATTGCCTAACGAGATATCTATTGCTAGACTGCGACCCGGCTTTGGCTCTCATTTGCATTGTCTGAAGTTAATTAGGCTTTAATCGCCAATTACGCCAATTTGTGTCAATTAAGAGTAGTTCGCATTCAAATTGGATAACGAGACCAATTAAAAACATATTTGTTAGAAACGATCGACAAAAAACAAGGAGAAAATATTTACACAAATTATTGTTTCGCCTCAAACAGTATTGAGTCGTGTGTTTGAGTTTATGATATACAAGAGAAACGAATGAAAAGCTATTACCAGAAGAATGTCATTATTTGGATGCGCTCTTACTTTGCCATTCGGTCCAATTGAGTCCAATTCATTGGCAATACGCCAGAGATGTTCACTGAGAGGCCTCTTCGTGTCCTCGGAGCTGATGGCAGAGCGATGTTCTGACAAATTCATAGCTCATAACAATGTCAGTGAGACTTATATGACTACTAATTGTCGATTGTCTGACATTAGATTGAAAAGTAGTGATTGGAGCCGAGTCTCCCCTCCACTATCACGTGCGAACATCTCTGGTCTCATCTGATGGCCACTAAGCGCTGGTTCGCAACGACCGACTCTTTGAGAGCCAACGCAATGACATATAAATCCTTGCGATAAAAGCGAGTAATGCTCTAACACCTGCCACACCAATAGTATATCACTGGTGCGCCCGAAGCCAGTGATCAGGTATTTTCAATGATAACATAAACTTTTGGCACAACATAACTAGATATAAGACCACTATTGGGCCCATATATCCGAAAGAATAGAGTAATTCTTTGCGACACTTCTCTTAACTCTAAGGTTTGTCTATAAAACAGACGATAGGTTTAAGGCTTCAAATGATTGTGTTATTAAATGAGTTTCTTATTGGCGGCGATATTGAGCCCACGATATAATGTCGACGTCAGTGCCCGCACAGACACTCACACAATGAGCCGAAATGAGCGTCAATTTTGTGTTTGAGACGGATCAACGAAATCCGCATTTAATGCAATATCTGTGCGACGAAAAAAACGTCTAACAATATTGAAGTGGTATCTAATTATGTGCCACTTTTGTCGCTGGCGTTTCACTACAAGCATCGCACAGAATAATTGATCAGCTCTTGAGCTGCGGTGTCGTTGCGCTGCCGTACGAGTGGCGGTGCTCAGGGTCTGAGCCCCAGATGCGATGCGCTCGTGAATTAACTATTGTAATGCAATACTGGAATAAAAAGTGCGGCACAAACGTGACGACGGCTGCAGTCGACCACCTTCTGAATCAATTACACACTGGGCTCACAATAGAGGCAACACTTCTCAATGGCCATTGTATTGTATTTCGTCAGCAAATGGCCAATTAATTCCTAGATTAGGGCCCGGATTACAAATTTTTACATAATTGTATGCCAACACAAAAATTACAACATTTACTGACTTAGTATTCATTTAGAGCTTTCATTACGAAATAAATCAGTTTTATTGCCGACTCTATTATATAATAAGTTATTATTAAAATAATGCCTTTCGAGACACAGTCAGCACAACAAACACCGCCAATACATCCATATCCAGGTCTATTAGCTCTATTAGTTTCTCAGACAAAGGCTTGTATTACAGCCCAACAAATATTACATTTTTATACGATTGAAAAATAAATCACATCTAAGCGAATGTGCAGTTAAGTCAGGCGTTGGAGTGATGTTGCGGTTGAGGCCGAGCCTAAGGCCTATTGTTCTTTGAGTGCTTGTGTTCGCCACCAAATTGCTCGCTCATTGATTGCTGCGGTTGTAGTGGTGGCGGTGGCTGTGCTGCCAGTGCACTGAAACGGTGCTCCAAAACGCAACGGTCATCATATGTAACACATGTGGTTAAGTGATCTTGTCATTTAATACAGAATGTTACACATTGACAATGGGTGAGCGCTAGTCAGTCAGGCAGTGGCGGTGAGGCTGTGCTCATCAGAGCCCTTCTGCTGTGCTCTGCCATCAATTGCATGGCCACCGGATTCGATCATTACATGTCATATGATTCAGTGCGGGTCCGGCACTACCGCTCGCTCTACCGATGCTCGCAATTGCTATTCAAGTCCAGTACTATTGCTCACAATTGGCGTTATATAGCACTTTATATACCTTCCTATTCGGCAAATATTCCTATTTTTCCAGAATAAATTGAATCGTGATTTCCATTATAGATATTTCTTGTGACTCAAACCAATATGTTTTGATATATATCTATATCTATCTCGACTGATATCCATATCCATCTATCCATACGTTATATATTATTCTTATAAACTATTCTCATTTTGCATAAAACACAACTTTCCTGAGCAGCTGTTGCCTAAGCATATGCCGCATATGACGAGTGGCCGTGTATTAGACAAAACAAAGCCAACTCTTGCCATACCCGAGCACACGATCGGTGTCTTCTCCCTTGCCTTCCCTCTCCTCTCCTCTACACTCCTCCTCTCCTAAGCACATAGAATAAGATTTTTTGAGATAAATTTTGTGCACCGATTGCCAGCGCCTTATAGTGAGTCTGAGTCTCTGTCGGCTCTCTCTTATCAATAATGCTTTTTTATTTTATCTCTAATATTAAAGGCAGATGAGAGACCAATATAACACTTTTTTGCTCACAATATATATAATATATTGAAAAATATAATGATATGGAAGGAGAAGAAGAAGCAATCGTTTGGCTCACATGTGCTGCTACTGTGCACTGCTCTCCGGCTCTTAGTTTATGAGATAAACAGAGAGTCACTTGAATTGTGTGCCAGATATGAAATTTTAAGGATCGATAACGACTCAAATTTATGATTCCTCGATCAGTGGATATTAATGAGAGGCCTAACGCCAGGGCCTTCTCTTCACATATATGACCTCATTTATGATAATTTACAACATCCATGTCATAAATGCCTGAGCTATCAAATCAAAAACATTTTACTCCAGCCAATAGAGACATATATAAACAGTGAGCGAACGATCGGCCGATAATATTTGTGGAAACAAATAAATTATTGTTTCTCTCTCTTTCTCTCTCTGTTTCCCACTATGGAAGAGAGACCTGGACTTAAGGAGTCAGCGAAACGGCACAACATATTGTAGTGGAATAGACTGTTTGTGTTCTCTCGGCTCCCAATGCCAGTCGATTTGCTCTGACATCAAACGGCTATTTCTGATCGCCATTAATCAACATTCAGAGAAACAGCTAATAGTGAACACAATTTATTATGTGTTTCAACTCTAGCTATGAATAATTTGAGTTTGCATTGATCGCACAATTGGAGAGGACCAAGGTCGATCAGACAGACCTCGGCACACGGCTCACCACTGCTCGGGCTTAACACCGAACGAACAGCCCATTAATAAAAAGTCAGTTTTAATGCGATTAGAATCTCTTGGTCTGAATAGATGGGTAATATAGTCATATAAAAGTCTTGGGGTTCGCCTGATTATACCTTATATATCAATGATGTAGTGATGGCAGAGGAACGCCTATATTCGATATAAGTGCCGGTCCGGTGACAAATGACCGCCGGCTAGTGGTCGGTCGGCAGCGCACCACTAAAGCCATCGGATATTCATTTATCAAAATCTCGTGGCTTTTGTTAGACAAGCGAAAGAGTGAGCGACGAAAATAGGTTGAAAAAAGCGTACAAAACGTCTAACCGATAGTCAGCCAAACAGTAAATCAATTGAATTTAATCCCAATTCAGTTCGGCCACAGAAAAACCCTTTTGTCCGTTAAGTTTATTCAATAAACGCATTAAATTTTGTGCGCTTTCAATCAAATTATAGTTTCAATCGTTTAATAA
>JAUJYQ010000089.1:0-11713 GCA_033995645.1 Hemileius initialis | reverse complement strand
ACATTTGCCAATTGTTTTATTACCTCTTATATTATTCACAATATTTTTTTTTGTTGTTGCAAAAGAACTGCTTTTATATAATGAGAAAAAATAAGAAAATCGAAAAACTCTCAAAAATATACTAAATTGCCAATAGCAAGCTAATTTGGTGTGCTAGGCCAGATGTGCGCAAGCTTATCGTTTGCGTTTAACATCTTTCAGTCTGTCTCATAAAATTAATTTCGCCCTCACTTTTCGCTAAGAAATTAATTTTATTTTAATGACAAAACGATTAGCTTATTGTGAATAATGAATGACACGAACGGAGGCTAAAGACTAATAACTTATTTTCATTGCAAACAATGAACTGACGGAAAGGTGTATTAAATTTAGCGACTGATTGAACGAGTTTCCTGAAAATGACCATTATTAATAATTTTGATTGACTTCTTGATTATAAATTGATAGTTAAATGCCTTGATTGTTAGAAAGAAAGTTTTACAATCATTATTCAAATCAATTATCGAATGAAAAAGAATTAAATCAAAATCTATTCTGATGCATATACAGATAATTAACTGAATGAATGTAATGAACGGTTGATTTGAAAATACATCTTGTCAACTATTTTTGATGCAATGGTGTTGAGCCAAACCAAAACCACTTCAATTAATAATTTTAATTTGAATAAAAATTAACAAATTTATTAATAAATGTTTCTTTCTCTTTGATCTAGTATTGAGCTTAAGGAACACTCAAGAAGAGGAGCCGCCGGACCCGCAGCTGATGCGATTAGACAATATGTTGATAGCCGAGGGCGTGGCCGGACCCGAGAAAGGCGGCGGCAATTCGGCTGCGGCGACGGCGGCAGCTGCGGCCGCCGCGGGCCAGTCGGGCGGCGAAAATGCAATAGAGCACTCGGATTATAGGGCCAAGCTTGCACAAATTAGAACGATATATCACCAGGAACTGGAAAAATACGAACAGGTATGTTTGCATCTTGCATGTTGTGCTCTGCGATGTGCAGCTGATGTGTCGGACGACACCTCACCTGACAATCGATGAATACTTTCCATCGCATTGGCAATCATTAATTAAGCGCAAGCAATATGTTTCGAAAGCCAACACTTGTTTAGTAAAATGAAAATATATTTTTTTGAATATATTTTTCGTGTGTTTTAACGCATTAATCATCTATTGATTAATAGCAATACATGTGTTGCTAATGGCCGACGTGTTTGGGACGCCTCCAATATCCGCACACTTTATCGCTTTCAACAAAATGTCTATTTTTTCGCCGAACTCCGGCTATAATTGTGTTTAATCCAAGGCATTAGTTTTAAACACTTTTTTGCGAGTCTTTCACTCAATTTGATGTTTTTTAACGCCATTCGATTGCATATGTTTTTCGACTGCGAGGAAGAAGTTGTTGGCGAACGGATGTGCACTCAAGCCATGAGCTCCTGGAATATGTGTTGGCACAGAAAGGAAGGCCTTCTCGGCTAAGCCAAGCACTGTTGTGTTGTTGTTTGCATTTTTGACAGCACTAGTAATTCGTAATCTTCGTGTGCATCACATCTGGAATCCTTATGCACTCCAATGTTATTTTTGGCCACAAATTTTCAGTCACAAAAATTCCCACTAATGACAGGTGCACTCATACAGCACAGCACACCAGAGCCGTGGCTGAGCTCTAGGCACAGGCCATACGTCTGAACGCATCACATATGAAACGCTGTGCACAAAACTATTAAAACTTTTCTCATTAAACAAATTTTTTCATCTATTTGGAGCCTATTCTCTCACTCTTCTCTCACTTCTATTATAAATTCTCTCATTTTTATGCCTAATTAATAATGTGTTTGTTTTTTCGCCTGGTTTTTATTGTTTTATCGTTCATTGAATGAAAAATTAGTCTCCAGTATTAGAACAGAGTGTGTAAAAGGAATAAAATAAAATTAGAGACAAAAAAAAGTTTTCTGTTCTTCATTTATAAAAATTGTTTGGCGTTACGTATAGTCTGACATAATTCCAGTTTAATTGCTTTACTCGTATTCTCAGTGCACTCATTGCCCAACAGTTTTAAGTTCGGACTCTTGTCTACTAAATGAAAAATGCTTTGTAAAAAGGCCTGAATTTTTCATTTGCCGGCAACCCTTCAAGGATTAGCTAATTAATACATTCATTAATTTATTAATTTTTACTAAATATCGAGCTCTGTTTGAGTGCACAGATGCGGATCCAAGAGTACAATCCATACGTTCATCAGCGATGACGGCAGCGCTGCTCAGATGTGCCGATCAGTAATGCATTTGAATTGATGCGATTCCAGAGCACACATATCTGTGGCCTAAAAGCCGATACATTTGCAAAAAACCACAAAACACGACAATATGTCAAACAAATTGATATCCAAAGCTATACTTTAGTTCTGGATTTAGATTTATTCCGATGTTTGGCTCTCATTGTTATTGGCTGTGCCTTAAGTCCGCTTATGTAATGCCTCAGTGTCTGCAGTGCCCGACATATCCCGTAATATGTGTTCACTTATGCACTGCTTCTAAACAATTGCATTAGAAAAACAACAAAAACAAAACCGATTCAACTGTTTTGGAAAATGCGGGTCTAATATGGGCTATCGATTAGCGTACGGATTCTTCTCGTTATTTATTGGCCACTAATCGCATTGTTATCTCCATTTGGTCCGACATTTTTTATGATGAATCTATTTGTCAGTCGGTTAGACACAAGAGTGACTGCAGATTATTCTTCAGATGTCAAGTGTTGAGTCGGGGCCACAACACCCGCAACACCACTGCCTCTGTCTGGCTGTCGCTCTGCCAGTGATCTATTGATATTTCACTTAAACGGCGAGAATGTATACAATTTATGCCTTTGTTTGACAAATGAAATCAAGCCATCAGTTGGCTTAAACACTGGTGTTTTACCTATCGTTTCATAACTAATATAAGTTGAAAGGCAAAAGATAAATAGTTGTGAGAGATTGAGAGTGAGTGAGACTGAGTGCCGGCATATTGTAAGCCAGTGTTCACAACATCAGTGATTGCGGCCGATAAATGAATAGGTTGTGCGACCGACGCCTCTCTTCGCCACCACTACACGTCAGTGCAAGAGGTGTTAGGCAATGGTGGCCGACGTTGAGGCCCGGCGTATGAAAGATGGCCCCTCTGTTTGTTATAAGTATCTCTGTCAGGCTTTGTTTGCCACCATTATTGTTAGCTAACCTTTAATATGATCTTGCCAGTGTGGAGAGTGTGGGCACTGCTAGTGGCACTGGCACTGGCACTGGTGCTGGCGGTAGTGGTGGCGCACATCAGTGTCTGTGTGCGTGAAATAGCTTCTGACAGCTTAAAAAGAATGGATGTTTTGGTTTAGTAGTCCATCTCTCCGAAGGCATGTCTTAATAATAGTATTATACATCCCTTCTAATAATAATGGATGTATAATGTATTACAGTTGCAGTCACTACAGACAGTGCAGTCACTGCACTCCACACTCACTACACTCCAGTCCTTTCCATCACTTTCTCTCTCGATATTCAATTTTCTCTCTCCTAAGTCCTCTCGTTTCTCTCGGACTCATTCTCTCGTGAATATAATGCTTCAATATTTTTGCATTTTTCCTACTGTTTAGTGGCTGTCTCTCAGCAGTCACTACTGGTTGCCTATAATTTGCGATGCAATCCAAGCCATGCATCGATATTATGGCCAACTTTTTCAGTTCACTGGCGCTGAGGGTGTGATGGGGTTTGGGTTCGGGTTTATGTCTGTATCTCTGTATGTGTCGAATGTGTGTTGTCTTGTGTTGTGAGCCATTGTGTTCGTGGTATTCGATGCGAGGAATAAAATTAAGGCAATAAATGACCGGTACTTTCGGGATTCATGCTGTTAATAATGGCTAATATTTGGTCGTTTGGCTCCAAATTTTAGGCCGTCTTATCATATTTCAAGTCATAAACCTTTTGCCTTTTATTAGTTGTCGTATGAATTGCGCCACTTCTACAACAAATTGCACAACTTTTTGTGTCTTCTCTTTTGGTATCGATTGTCGTCTTCTGGTCTCCGATTGTGTGACAAAAGTTATTAATTTATTCCAATTCTATCCAATTTTCTGATTAATTAGTTTCAAAAACTCGTTTTTTCGGACGAATTGTTGATTTATTTCCGTTTCGTATTCTTTTTTCTTACTTTTTGGTTCCTCTCATTTCGTTCTTTCCTTTCTCTCTTGTGATCCGAAAGCAACAAAATTTTCTCATTTATTTGCGAACTAAAAGTTTAATTTATTGAATGATTTTATTTTATACTTTTGGGTTCGACTCCAGTATTAGTAGTGTTGTGCGTATGAGTAGTATTGGCTTCAAAATTGATTGCCATTGGAGACAAAATTCTTCAGATATATTGAGTTTATATCTATATTGTAAGCAATTTTCTTCTTGCAATGTATAGAATTGGTATCATTTCAGTTGATTAGAAAGTTTTTTCTCTCTGTGTTGTGTCGGCCGAGTTTGACAGCGAGATGAGACTGAAAGACAAACAATCCTAATATGATTGGGTCGTCCACTCAGAGATGGATGGATTCATCGCTTCTAGATTTGATGTCGAGCTCACTGTTGGCTCACTGACTGCCACTGCCAGCCAACTGGCACTAGACGTCTATGACATTACTGATTGTCTCCGATATTCGGCTAATTTTCTAGAGTGACATCTCTTCTCCAGAGATACCCATTGGGAATGCCGTTGGATATCATAACACATCTCGCGATCTATAGTCGACTCGAGTGGACATCAGTCTCGCAGCCAATGTGTTGGCCCAACAATGCCTTTCTCTCTATCGCTCCCTATTTTTCATCCATTCCTCTCATCTTATATTATAGTTAACTCCGGTCAGGCTATCGGTGTCTCACCTGATGACTGGCCAGAAGAGTATCCCCAGAAGGCTTGAAATGTGCGAATAGTTTGTCATTTTTTGCCTTTTTTTATCGTTGAGTCCGAGCGCTCGTCTTTGGCGTTGATGTCCACTACAGTTGTGTTGGCTATCGATCACAAAATAAGTTGTTGGGAATGAGCTCTGCTTTCGGTCTCTAATGAGAAAAAAGTATTATTATTATAGTGTTGTGTTATCTTTGCATTAGTCTTGTTATCAGTAAAAATTGGTATTTGTTTGCTATCGAGACATAAAAATAGGAAACAAAGAGGAATAGAATGCCAGCAAAAAGTGTATTCGATTGAAATGAAAGAAAGAGATTGGAAACGATCTGATAATTCGTTTGTCACACAAATCATACGAACATCTAATGCGAGGCACAAGTCCTGAGCGAACGAGAAATGAGTCAGTTTTAAAAATTATATAAAAATTGATAATAATATTAGAAAAAAAAGAGTTTCTTTTGGACCAGAAATTTCGAGCGAAGAAAAGGCATGAAATCCATAAAATTAATAATAATGAGTGAACTGAAGAAAAACTTTTATCTTCAGATATATAATACATAAATTGTTTTGAATGACGTGACGCACAGCCACCACAAACTCATTAGAATGATTAGGAGAGACGAGAAAAAATGCCCGATTCTATGCCACATCAATACTGGTACTAATAAGGCATGAAAGATCATTTTTCATCTTGAACCATTTTGTGCCTCTTTATGCCTCTCAGACTGACTGATGCCGAGTCGTCCTCAGCTCTCACTCGGGCTGTCTGTGTGTCGCACAGTGTCTGACTGAATGAGTTAGTGAGACATCAATTTGCGACCGACTCTGAGGACCCGACAAAATCATATTTGGCGTCCAAAGTTCGCCAAATATTTTTCGAAGCCAATAATTCTAATGCAATACACCATTGGCTGCAATACAGACAGTTCTCTATGTCTTTGCCAAAGGAATGTATACACAAATAAAAAATAATGAATTTTTATCTCTACTTCTCAGCAAAATGTATGAAAATGTTCTTCTTTTCTCTCGTTTCAAACCCACTGTCTGTCTGATTGTGAGCTCACAATTGGGTTGTGTTAGTGGTGCGGATCGCACGACAATCAACACTGAATTTATATAAATGTAAATAAATGTTTTGCTGATTTATCTGGCTATTTATGTCTAACATATATTTTACAACATATTATTAATATTAAATTGAGTTAACCTTTTTAGCCGAACATAACTCAACCGACGGTTTACTAGAAACGAAAAGTCAGAGCCATTTTGTGTGTGCGATGCCATTCATCTATCTGTTTGATAAATAAATGTGTTTTTCATAAATTTTCCTAATCTTTAGCTTTCAATTTATAACCACATAAACAAGTGTTTCGTTCAGACAAACGCATACATACTTTGTATGGATAGATATATCATATATGTATCACTCGTTTAACCAAAGATATGCCACTATTAAGGCCTGTATTTCATTCCCAGAGCTTTTTTAATATAATAGTCAACACTGAAAATTCATAATTTCGTCCAAAGTTTTCTGGAAAATTGCCCTCAAAACTTAATAACAGGTTTATTGCTAGGACTAGTTTGGCACCGGCCAATGATTCAGCTCTTGCTTCAGCTCAAAGTCTCTCGAAAAAGCTATTTTTATATTCAATTAGCCGACTAATGATTATTTAGTGAACACAAAGTTTTATTTGTATTTTGCATCGACTTTTAATTTTCGTTTCACTTCGTTTCGGGTAAAAGAATAAAAAATAATAATAATGTTCGAACACTTTTTTAGTGCACAAAAAGTGCAAATCATTGGTTAAAGTTCTGCCATATTCTGTGTGTCGCTTGGATTTGTTGCAAATAATTAAAGACATTTTAAATATGTTTTGAATGTTTGGACACTAGCGGCTGCCCCGGGCGTTCACCTAAGTTGATGTGTTCATGGTTGAATTTGATACATTTGATAATTCATGGCTCATTTGGCTAACATGTAGCATGTATAATTATCGCTGGCAGAAATCCCCGGATCATTTGTATGATCTCTGGCTTTGATATCGCGTCCCAGAGTCGAGATATCGAGTGTTGACTCACTTTTTTCTCGTCTGAATCGCTCTCATCTGTGACTGACTTTAGAGATATTTTTTCGCCAAAAATGGCAATTTTCGCCAGACTTAAGACATTATTAGCGATATGAAGATGTATTGGGAATAATAAGAGGAAAAGTAATTTTTTGCCGACTTTAGTTGAATAGTTAACTACTTCATTTTGAAAGAAAAAGAGATGAATTTGATTAATGAATCGCCAAATTGAAAGCCTTGATATCGTACTCTCGCCCTTCTCTCTCGTCTTAGTCGTTGATTATTATTGGCGTTATGTTTGGCTTTTGTCGTCATTTTCTTAAATCAATATTAATAACTAATAACTAATAAATACATCACTGACTCGGACTCAATGACAGTGACATAGAATGACACTTCGGGTGACACGTCTTGGAGTGGTTGCGGTGCTATCCAGTGCTCCACTACTTGTTGTGTTAGGTCTGTCTCTGATCGCACTCAACGGCGGCATTAAATCTGATTGCGGTTTAAGAGTAGACCATTTGGTCCCGAAATCACCGCCAGTTTGTGTTTATAGGAGTTTGTATTTTGATTAATGGTATTTAGCATTAGTATAAGTGCGTTGTTGTGCAGGTAATGACAGGCATATTAACGGCAAACCCCTATCATTTTCAAACCTCTCGCTAACTCGCTCTCGACATTAGTGAATGTGTTCTTTACAATAGATTTCCATTTGTGTGGACCGGCTCTCCATTGCTTACAACTGGTATCACAGGCCAGCAAACCATTAGCCGTTTTGAGTGCACTCTTATTATACAGTTATATATTGTGTTCATGTGATGGTCTGACCGGTCCTGGTATTGATCAACACTGCCATCAATGGCACCACTGGTCGGGTCTGTGTGTCACTGAGTGGCCATCGCATACATCATATATTGAAAGACTTGTCTGACATTTTAGGACATCATCAAAATGTTGAACATATAATCCGAGTCAAGCAGTTGAGGGCATTCCAGTGCCAAACCTTTCGTATGAGTTATTCATCGATTAAAATTTGCTTTTTATCTTTTCACTTCTTCGTCAACAGTGTTTGGCTAAGAATATATATATATATTCGCTTATTAGCCATAGTTTTTTAGATAATGTTTGACTGGAAAAAGGTTATTAACTTCTCTCCTATTCAATTTGCTTGGGGCTAAATAGCATTTTATATTGTTTTTTTGTTCTTCTTCTTCATCGGTTGGTCTTGTGATGCGAACTCAAAGCACATACACACTGTCTCTCCTCTACTCCTCTCTTCTCTTGTGTTGTGTTCTCCTTCTTCAGTGTTTGAGCTCAACATTCCATTCAATCCATCAATTGTTCGTGACTTCAAACTTCACTTTAAATTTATTCATACAATAATTTTTCTCTTAATTTCTTAAATGCAGTTCAGGACAGAACTCGAGTTGTAGACGAGTCAAGTGTTGCAGTGGAAGCGACTGCAAACTCGACTTTTTGTTTCGTTTAATTCGTTACACAATTAGTTTTGACAGTATTTTGTTGGTCTATAAATGAAATTTATTTTTGCACAATATTTCATCATTTCTTTGGCGAATTTGAATACAACGGCAGCCGAAAAGTGCTCTTTTCATCTCTGGAAGTGCTCTTTTCTAGTGAAAAGAATTTTTAGTTCTTCTTTTTCACTAATATATGGCATTTAAACTGATTTTAATTTTAATTTACATATTATTGTTGAGAACTTCCCTTTTTTGTTGGCTCTGATGAATCTGTTCGTTCACTCGCGACTCTACTCGACTCTAATTAATACAATATAACTGGTCCTAGCTCATATTTTTTCATGTGCATATAATAAATGAATTTATGTAAGCAATCGAATAACTCATTGCAAACAATGGCCCAAAACGGACGTCACTCTTATAACTGATGCCATTCTTGTGGCAAAACATCACTTTTCACTTGTAATATATCTGTTGTTCTAATTGTTTGAACGCATTTCAACGTTTGCCTCATTTAAATATCACCACTTATTGCAACTCATCTGAGGAACGGGTTCTCGGATTCACAGACCGAGCGATTAGTTTTGTTCTCCAAATAAATTAATACACTTATGACTGAAAGTTTTTTTCTCTCGTTTCGGCCGAGAATTTATTTTTGGTTTTCTATTCGACTTAATTCAAAGTTTTTTCGCTGAAGAAGAAGAGACAAAAAATATGAAAAGGCCTTAATGTGTGTTCGTCTGAGCGAAAGAGTAATCCATATTATATAATAAATGCTTATATTATGCGTTGCTTTCTATTGCTTATTCTCGTCGGAGTTGGCCTAACATTAGCGCACAGTTGTGTTCGCACAGCCATTCACTCCACTATTGACTGTGCCATCCATAACGCGGTTGGCCTTACCTATGGTGTGCTATACTATGGTTGGCAGTGCTCTGCGTGTGATTAGATGATAGAAGAATTTAATCCCTGAGTCCGGTTTAATGAGATGCAAATTACAAGAAAAAAATCCTTCGGCCCAGCCATCAATCCATCGCACAGTCCATCACATGTATCAGTCAGAGATCAAGGTTAGAGGCATACCGATTGCCAGTGCATGTGCCAGAGCCAAGTCAGGCCCACCTACTGTCACTTCGGCGATCACTCTCCCCACTAATTGTGAGCCCCATTTGCCTCTATCTCTGGTGCCGTTCCACTACTCCAGTACTCCTCATATTGTGTAATCTGTTGGCCATCGCAGCCAACACTCGATGTATATTACGATCCCTCCGTTCCTATTATAGAGCGCCCCCTCTATTGTATTAGTCGGTTGTGCGGGTCTGACTCGGAATGAGTGAAGAAGAAAATTGTTGTCTAATAAGAGAAAACAATAGTTTTATTTGAAATGCACACAAAACACAACAACAGATGTTATCTTTTCGTACGAATGCCAGTTCAGTGCCATTGCCAGAGCCTCTGCCAGAGCTCTACCGTTTGATAATGTAATAAAAGTTTTGGTCGACAACTCTCGCCTAACACTCGGTTTGCCCACAAAACTTGTAAAATATTCTTTTAAATTAGTTTATGAAACACAAACTTTCATAACTGGAATAACATATAGAGAGCGGTGCGAAATGATGTCATCCCTGTCTCGCTCCGGAGGATCATCGCATGATGGATCACCATTGTCTTGGATCCATGTTCTGCCTGTTCGTCGACTGCCAACAAATTCCCGATAATTAGCGCATATAATGCCTCGCAATAAGTCTGCCAGTGATGTGATGTCGACGTCCACTGCCATCTGAACCGACTCTCACTCTCACTCTCACTCGCCCTCACTCTTCACTCAATACAGTCAATACATTTCAATACCTTTGCTGTCCATATCTCAGTTGGCGATCCTTTGCCTATCACCTAATGGTCCGAACCAAATAGGTGTGAGCCACGCAATGCACTACCACTTTGTTTGACCATGCTTGTTGCTCATTATCAGCTAAATTAATTGCCTTCTCAATCGGATTTAAACTTGTCAAAATCTTTTTCCGATCGTATACTATGATAGTAGATATAGAGCTATCATTGCAATCGATGCAAACCATCAACTTTTCATTGACGGCCACAACACAACCAAAAGACAGTCTAACAGATCGCTGTTCGCCATCTGGTGTATGACTTCGCAACCATTTGGCATTTGAATGGTTAGCTATGACTTCAAGTATGATCTTGGCAATTTTTGTGCATCATCAACTAGATCATATCTATATTGTCCACTAGACTTGAGGTCATATAGTTTTTTGTCTCCATATGTGTGTCGCAATCGCTTCACAACCACTCATCGATGGGTCACTCGATGGCCACTATTTGTGACCAATCGGTAGTCAAACCAATAAAAAATATCTCAAATATTCTTTGACTGCCTCTGAGTCCTGACTCGTCGGCCAACAAATAAATAAGTTTTTTGTTTAGTTTCCCGTTTTATTACATTTTTGTGGTTTGTTTGAACTGTTTTTGGTTCTGGGGAAGGGATGACTGGTGTTTGCGGTGTGTGTTAAAAGTGTCACACATTTGAGTGGATAAATAATAGAATTTTTTACCACCGATTAAATTGAATGCCATATAAGAGCAATATTCAAGTCTGGCTCACACTCTCGTCTGTCTCTCTCCCCAGTGTTGAGTGAGAATTATAAAGTTTGGTCATATTTATGGCCATTTCATCACTATTAGTCTCGGGTGCATATGTTACCAATTTTATGCTTTTATTACTATTACTATTATTATATGATTTTTTCATAACCCGAAAACCCCTTCCATTTCTTTTGATGGCCTTTCGCTTCTCAACTCAACGCTCATTCCGTTTGCGTTTGTCATTAAAAATTGTGGTAAAATATATATAAAGAATAAAAGAGTAGTAAAAAACAATAGCGATTATTATTATTATTGCCCATTGGCTGTGTTCTGCAATTGACCAAGCTCTACTCTCTCTCTCGTATGTTATGTTCAACTGTCGAAACAAAGGGAACAGTAGTTACGGTATAAAAATTATTGCATTATTATTGCACTGGAAATAAGTCTTAAAAGCAAAATGTCTTAACGAATGAGTGAAAAAGCAAAAGCAAAGATGAAAAAACTTCTTAACCTCTTATCACGCAATTGAGAAATAATAGTTAAATCTGTTGGTTGTGAAGAAGTGTTGCACTGATAGCAGAGAACTCGCTCTTTCAATATCTATCTAGCAGACGCGCTAATGATAATTATCATACGA
>JAUJYQ010000088.1:0-11736 GCA_033995645.1 Hemileius initialis | reverse complement strand
ACTGGGGTTTATGTCCCGCTTGATAATACCCTGCACTCAAGAATTTGATCTATTCTTCGCCTATTCTCGAGTCTGGTCTCGAATTTTTTGTCGTTTCAGATCAATCACTGATAAGATCTGGAAAACTGAAAGCAGTTCTCGTGATTCAAATAGTATTGACGCGGAATTGAATCGAACTCTTTTTTATTTTATTTGGGTCTCCAAAAGTGGCAAATCTTAAAGATTTGTATTTATTTATCACCTGATTTGCAACAATATTCAATTGATCTCGATTCAATTGGAACTGTCATTAATTTAATATTAAAAATAGAAACAAATTTAACTAGAATTAAGTTAAAACTAATTGTGTGTCAACTCAAACCAAAAGTGTGGCTACAAATAGATCATCTTTTGTTATCTAAAATTGTCCAAAGAATGATAAAGACATAGATAACAAGCATTTGTAAATGATCGAGTTTATTTTTAACAAAACTTTATAATTGCAAAACCAGATTCAGCAAGTCATTATCCATTAGTGGTTACACTATAATTAAAGCACTCAAAAGTGATTTTAAAAAAAATACAAGTTAGCTAAATTGTTAAAATTTAACTGGCACAATTTTTTCCTACACATAATCATTCACTAAATACGAGAAGTGAATTCTGTGTCCAACCCATCCCTACAGAACTAATCAAATCTACTGATTATTAATTCTAAATAAACCAAATAAAAAGGTAATTAATTGTTGATTCGAATACAATTAGTAGTAAATGGAGTGCCAGTCAAAGGTCAGGTCTGACTGATTGGCGAACCACTCCTCAAACTGAACGACCCGTTTGTTCGCTTTGTTCCGAATAAACTTTCAATTTCCCCGTCGATGGTTAGATATATCAATCAGTGAGCCGCCGGTAAAACATAAACTCTCACATGATTAAATAAATTATCAAGAAACTCTTCTTTGGAAAGCTGAGTTTTGGGGGCAGTATAATGAGAAACTTTCTCAGAAACTTTCTTGGTAAAATTCTATTTCTTTTCATAGAATTTTAAACTTTTAAACTTAGAAGAAACTTTGAAAAAAAACTTTATTAAACAATATCAATCCAATAACGGAATAATTATTGGATTTACTTCCTATTTCATTACGAATTCCGAAATTTATATCTAAATTGTTTGAAAAATGATTTCAATTTTTTCGACTTTCGATAGCAAAACGATTGGATTTTTCTATTGTAAACCAATTGAAACATAAGAAGTGAAGAGTGAGACCAGTCGTGACATCGCCTTTGAAACCATAAACGATATCATTAGGCGATAAGTGATATAATCGATGGCTTACACGCGACCCAAACACTCGGTTGTGGTCTCCTTTTGACCGATCAATCGATCGACTGATAGACTGATTGATTGATTCAATTACTTCTGCGATAAGACTATTATTGTGTGACACGAATGATGCAAAAAGTTATAAATGTTCCGCAATTTATATAAATCTTTGCATTATATTTAATTAATTAACATTTAATTTCACTCTAGTTTTTTTTGTTATCATTTATTTAAAGCAACACAAAAATCGGTTTTTATATCAGAATTAGTTAAACGATTTGATTGAAACAAGTAATAAAATTCGTTTTATGTGACTAAACAACAAACAAGATTAAAGTCATTCTAAATACTTCAAAAAAATCTATTTTCCTTGATATTATATTTACGCTAAACAGAGATAATACAAAAACTCATGATTTGGGGTCGAAAGTTAAACAGTTTTGTGAGAATTATTTGCTTGATTAAATGATTCAATTTTTTGCTTGATAATAGAAAGTAATAACATATTAATCGATGATCGATTTTTATTTATAATTCGACAAATAGAGTAATTGAATAAACTAGACTGACATTCTCACCTGATTGATTTTGGTGAATATCAAGGAAAAAATATTAGCATATCACATGGATGGCCAAGCTCCAGCCTGTTTAAAGAGAGTATCAGGGGAAAACTGCTCAAATTGGCCAAAATATTTAGAGAAGATGAGCTAGGCATCGATCAAATTAGCCGCCGCAGACATTTTCCGGCTAAATCAAGTTAAATTGAGTTCGATTTGTGGGATTTTGGGCTGAACCCCACTCCTTAGTAATCTCTGTCATATCTCTTAATTGTAATCAAGCAAACGCCAAATTAGGACACGAGGGAAGTCCAAAAAATGGTTCTAAATATTATCTTTAATGACCTGTGAAATCTTGGTCAGTCTGTAAATATGTCTGAGGAATTTACATTTATAAATCTGAAAATTTAATTAATGATTTGAAATTTAAAAATAATATACAAATCAATTCAATAATATAAATGATTAAATCACTTTTGATCTGATTGACCATCTTTTAATTGCTTTCGAATTGCCTGATTAAGAATTTATTGCCCAGGTAAATGGATGTGGATCACAATTGCGCAATTATGGCTTAGCCCAATTAGCAAGCTCATCCGATCGGGTTAGGCGAACAGTTAGGTTGATCGCTATATTTTGGACACTTTCATCGCCAATCTATCGCTAAGTGGAGAGATCGTTGCGGTTGTAAGCGGTTTGTCTGGTGGAGAAAGTGGTTGTGGAGTGTGGTCGGCCAGCGAAAGATGTCCTCGATCCAGTTCAAGTTCGCTACACTCGCCGAACAGCGCTCAACGCACGCAAAACCGTCGGCTTTTCTGGCCTTCAATCGCGTCGATTGAGTCACAGATATTTGTGAAACCACTCCCAGAACAATGACTATATGTTTGTGCGTCTAATCTGCAATTGTTTGTTGAGATAATCTAGTTTAACAAATTTTTTTAGGAGCATAAAAAAGGAGCAAGGATTCAATCGAATAACGGAATCTTATTTCGGTTAACAATTTGCATAAACAATAAACGCAAATAGTTATTAATTAATTGATTTTGAATACAGATGAGACGATTAAGTGATTAAATTCAAATTTAGTTATAATTTATAGTTTTAATTTCGATTTTAAATAAATAATTGTCGATAGATTGGGTTCACAGACATTGATACAAAAAAAAACCTCGCCCAATTCAAGCGATTTAACGTGTAGTGCAGGAGCAAAAGCAATTAATACCGTATTACTTCTAATTTGAAATATACTTGAAAATTGTGAATTACATTTTGAATCGATTTATGAAATTTTAATCCACATTCTTTTCTTACATTTTTATTTCACAACTTTTAGTTTAAAATTTATTGCAGACTGATCGATAATATTTGCCTCAGGGTAGTCATAATTATCTTATAGTTTAATCTTAAACCAATAATTTGAATCTAATCAACTTATCAAATTAATAAATTCCAAATAATTGCACGTTACTTATTCACCTTGCTATTGCCAAAATGTTTTTATGAAATATATTTTAGGGAAAAAGACTCGCAATTAATTAATCATTAAACTGCTTTTATCCGTCCAATACTAAGGTCAATAAGATATCAAATAATAAGCCGCACAATAACTTAGATAAACTTTTTATTGAAGAAGTGCTGGATTACAACAAACTGGATGAACGCTCTCGAATGATAACAATCATAACTTACATCGACTTCTTGTATAAACATTGTTAACTTTAACTTAAGTCATAAACTTGTTTGATTGAGCAAACTTGATCAAGTATAAATTATTTAGATGTAGTAATGTTGAGGAGATGCAGCCACATACTGGATGTCACCATGACCACCCTCTTCTTTGATCATATCGGCGCACTTCTCGCCGATCATCAGAACGGCCGCATTGATGTTTGCGTTATTGATCTGAGGCATTACCGACGCGTCGCACACCCGAAGACCGTCTATGCCCTTAACCCGCAGTCGGGGGTCGAGAACAGTCTCGTCGCTGTGGGGGTCACCCATGCGGACAGAGCCGACGGGATGGTAGTTGCTGTCAGTGATCTGCTCGATGACGCATCTGAGGTAAGGCTCGCATTCGTATACATAGCCGTGAGGACACATTTGGCAGCCGGGAATCGGTGTGTGAGGTACGACATATTGCGAGATCGAGGAGGTCTCGAAGAACTTGAAGGAAAAGCTCAGCGCTTCCACCATATCCTCCAGATCGAGCGGATGGGTCAGGAATCGAGGGTTATTGGCCGGATAGACGAAGGGGTTCTTAGACAACAGTTTGACATAACCTCTGCTCCTCGGCCTCTGGAGAATGGTGTGGCAGTAGATGTAAGCCTTTGCCAGAGAGGGTGTGTTGTATTCGTCCCATGCATGTTGGTTGTTGTATCGAACCACTATGTTAGTCAGGTTCTGAGGTGCTAGATAAGGACCGCTGCGGGCATAGGTGTGTCACAACACTAATGATCGATCACTTGAAGTATCACTTACGTGGACATGTTCCAATTGGGCCATTTGCGGTTAGGGTTGCTCTTGGTGGTCGAGTAGGTCAGTGCGCGATAGTGCTGCGCCAACGGACCTTGCTTGTTGGCGAAGAATTCTTGCAGTTGGGTCGGAGTGCCCGAGGCCATATCACCCGCCAAATACCTGTACTTATCCTTTATGCGATGGTTGATTGCCACACCTGGGTGATTTTGCATGTACATTCCCACGGGCAGGTCAGCCTCGACCGGAATATCGAATTTACTCAATTCTTCTTTGGGTCCGATTCCAGACAGCATTAGAAGTTGCGGTGAATTAATGGATCCTTTCATATGATTAAGATAAAGTAATGACTTCCCATTGTTGATCTGGTTCATGTCTGGATGTATTACCTGCGCTGACTATCACTTCCTTATCGGCGAACACCTGCTGTGTGTGTCCGTTCTTCACGTACTCGACTCCAATGGCTCTCTTGTTCTTGATTATGATTCGGGTAACAAAACTGTTGGTCGAGACGTGCAAATTGTTGGGGTTCGGGTTGGGGTCGATATAGGAGTTGGAAGCGCTCGAACGGATGCCGTGACCGTCGATGAACGCCTGAGCGAAAGTTGTGCCGTCCTGTTCGCCACTATTGATGTCCACTTCCCTGAAACCGAATTCTTTCTGCATCGCCATCTGATGCAATTGCATGATAGGCGTAGGTTTGGCCCAAGAGGTGATCTGAACGGGTCCACTGGTCGAGTGCCAGCCGTTCGAAGCGATCAATGGGTCCAAATTGTTCTCGTACTTGAGGAAGTAGGGCATAACATCTTTCCAGCCCCAGCCCTGAGCGCCATATTTCTGTTCCCAAGTGTCAAAATCTCTGGGATTACCTCTGTTGTAGATGAAGGTATTCACAGAACCAGAGCCGCCGATAACAAGACCTTTGTTCTCAGGAATTCTTCCTCCGATGTAGGCTTTGCCGACAAACTGTTCCTCTTGAGTGTAGTTCCAGTCAATACGGGAATTGAAGAAGAACCAGTAGGCGCCAGGAATGTCAGTGTTGCCTCCAGATGGTCCGCCAGCCTCCAGAAGCAGAACATTGGTGTGGCCATCCTGGGAAAGTCTTCCCGCGACCACTGATCCTCCAGAACCGGATCCGACAACAATGTAGTCATAGTGTGGTTGCAATAACTGTTCATTGGTTTCGATTGCTTGATGTTTCACATAGTTCTGAACGAGGAATAGTGCGACCGAAAGGAAGAGGGGAAGGGTTTGAGCCGACATCGCTATACACCAGGCAAACAATCAATAGGTTAGATAACGGAACCGCAATTAGGATGCCATGAGGCAAGTGGACTTGTTTATAATAATTTGATAATAATTAAATAAACATATTAAATAAGAACAAGAACATTCTTACCGAAAGATAGTGCACCCGATGTCCAGCAGTTGTAATAAACTAAATTGAAACGGACGTAGAATTGAGAGCTCGATAATCAAGGTTTGCCTGAATCCAAAAAGTTATAAAATATTAGTTTTAAAAAAAAGGTTTGGATTAGAGGTCCGATTGTTAGATAGGATTATAGGAGAGAATGCGCTACACATTCAAGCAATTGGGTCAGTCCTGCCGTCGCCCCAAACCATTGCCATTGATGCTAATTACCAAAAAGTGAAACCTTTCTTTGCTCTTTCTCCAACCAATTTTTTTCCTATTCGCCAGATTTATTTTATTTTGAGATAAATTACACCTTGAATATAATTATAATTATCAGTATAATGAACGCGTTTTGTCTTTTATTCAATTTTATTGGTTAATATGTTGCCATAAATGAGCCGATCATTAGATTCCGATTACGCGATCGCCAAATACGACGGTTCGACCGGTCCTGTGAAAGGCCTGTCCGCGCACTCGGCCTGCGTTGGCTGCGAGTGGACGACCTCTGCGAGTGGACGGCCGTCCCACCCATACCGGGAGGCGAGAAGGAGGGCCGACAGACTCGCCTTCGTCTCAGTTTTGTTTTGTTCTACTTTTGAATAAATACTTTTATATTTTAATCAAAGCAAAAAAAGTGTGTAATTAAACCACTGACTGATGGTCACAACGTTAACCAAATTGATTGATTCTAATACTCTATCGGCTTCTGATCGGGTGTTGGACGCCAAGTGCCAGACAATTATGGGCAAGGTTATTGCAAACCAATTTACTAATCGATGGTCAGCTGATTAATTCAATTTTATTTCATTTAAATCGATAATAAAACTATTATTAATAATAATAATATTTCAAATATTATTCCATAAATCTCTCAATAATTCAAATATTATTTGTGATCAATATATTTGCGAAAATCAATGAAAACAATTTTACTTTTTTTTTGTCAAATGTCAAATAGTTTTGGATTTTTACGATTGAGATAAAATAGTTCAGATTTTGTTGTAGTGTTTTGATGGAAAAATAATCAAGATCATAATATAAGTCTCGAAAGGTGATAAAAGAGGCGATCAAATGTTATCATGGTTAGTTTGCCACAGTGTTTGATAGCAAGCTTACATTATTAACATGAATTCGTAGCCTCAGGTCAGACCCATTGTGGGTCATGAATCGCCCCTTCGGTCACTCTTCGAGCAAATCATTAGAAATCAAATAAAAAGAAATTATTTGTCAAAATAAAAACATTATTTAATCAGAAAAAAAAAACAAAAATCAAAAATCAATTATTTGTCTCATCAAAAGATGGGAACAAAACAAATGATTTATTGCACAACAAAAACAATATATTAAAAATATATATATATTTAAATACTGACCGGACTTTCACTGGAATTTAGAAAAAACTTATTGAATTTAAAAAAAATGTTGTGAATAGAGAATAAGAGTTGTCTGCAAAAGAGTTCTTTGGCTTCAGTCGAAACTGAAGATATCGTTTGTGTTTGTGTTAAAAATGGCACCGTTTTTGTGGTCTGAGCTCTGATTAGAAGCGTTTAGTTTAGTATTTGTCTGTCGAACGAAATCAAAAGCAAAAATAATTAGTGAGTTTGTAAATAAAAATAAAGAAAAAAAGTCATTAATAATTAGTCAATCGTTTGGAGAAAATAAACAGAAAAATGTTGGGAAATAGGAGAAAACAAATTGGAGGCAAAGTGCTTGAGATTCAACTGATAAGTGATTCGCAAAAAAATGTTTGTTCGGTTGAGAGGATAGCCGTCTGAAAGGAGATGACAAATGAGAGGAAAGTAATGCATAACTTAATCACAAAACAATTCAATTAATTAATATTGTATACAAAAAAATTTGTAAATAATATTTCATTTTATAAAATTAACTATCAATAAAGTATTTGTATATAAAGTCAATTCAAAAAATAAAATTATAAATTTGAGGCATAACTTGAAAAAAACGAAACTAGAAATCAACGAAATAAATGATATTCTATTTGGAAGTCATGTTTAAGGCGAGGAAGAGCTGCGAATTAATTATATTAATCGATAATTTGTAATTGAATTTGAAAAAATAAATTCTATTTAAATAACTAAAACAATAGAAAAAAGGTGACAAAATTTTTTGCCTAATGGCCAGAAAAAAAAGTCGGTCTCATTGGACGAAGAAGTCATCGGCAAATGGGTCCGACTTCGGAATAAAGATATTCCTTTCTGGCGGTGAAATGTGGTCCTCTTTGGGATCAGTTGAACAGACGACAGACGAGTTGTTATTAAAATTATTAGAATTAGAATTAGTGATGAACTTGTGTTCGGAAAAGTTGGCAAAATTTAAAGCGTTTCCCGAATTACTTGCGCTCAGAGTAAGACCTAAATTAGGTTTCGTTGGCTTCTGATCATTGAATGGAGACGTTTGAGAGAAATCGGAGGCAAAGTCGGGAAACAGCGACTGATCGGCTCCGGGTGTCTCTGCACTGCTATCACTAACTTGATCTATACTTTCAGATAGAGACTGATATCTGTACTTAATTTTAGACATTTTTAGGTCTTCAGAGAAGTTCCGAAAGTCTTTCGGTTCCGTTGTGTTTGGCCATAGTTTCGGAGTAGAGTTTGCGAAGACCGGCTCTAACTGGTTATCACCCGAAGCGGAACTATTCTGGAATTGTGGTGCAGTTGTCTGGTATTGGTTTTGTGACGTATTCTCGTTGTGAATAGAAGACAACTGCAAGTCGACGAAAGAACAGTTGAACGGATCCCAAGTCGACGATGTCTTTGAAGCTGAACTCGAAGACAATTTTCTAGCCATTGGCTGCGGCGGCACAACTGCTGGCTGTAACGGCGGATTCGATGCCATCTTCCGCTGAGGATTAGGTAACGGCGGTGCAGGAAATGAGAAGTCCTCAGTCGGTGTCTTAATGTTTGTCACATTAGTTGTCGGAAAACTAATATTTACAGAATTGATCGCCAAATGGGGCGAAAACGGATCGATAGTGTGTTTACTAATTGCATCAAAGCTCTGGTATCTGTGCTCTGGAAGAATGGTTCGACGCCGTGGAAGGGGTGGCGCCGACTCTGTCGGTGTCTTAGCTGATTCCCTGTTTAGGTCATTGCGCGGCGGAATTGGCGGACACTCGCGAGACGATGGCCGCGGGGGTGGGATAGGAGGCGGAGGCGTATAGCACGAGAGGGGAGGGGTGGGCACTGATGGAGGTGTGGGAAGTGGTGATGGATTCGATGTGTTGAGCGAATTGAAGGGATTAAATGGGTTTGGAGACAAACGACTGGTACTGTTCGAGTCAGTACTGACCGCATCACTGAAGGGATTGGAGTTTGAAGAGAGCGGACGACTTCGGACGACAGACACATTCGATTGCTTTGATAGAGAGGGGAATCAGTGACAATGGGATAATGAGTGGTCTGTTATTGGATTTGACTGACATTTAATGGCAAAGCAGTGCTTCTCTTATTGGCGGTGGACTTACCGTTTGGTTGAATGTGTCGTTCGTTGGATTTGTTTGGTTGAAAAGTGGAGCCGAATTGGCGCCAATCGACCGGTTATTGGTTATCACCGGGTAATCACTGTTTAGGTCCCTTAGGGTTGGCTTTTGTTTCTGGTCCTACAAATCAAATCAATTATCATATTTTGATATTGATATTCAAAGAATATTTTCTGAGACTTACAGCGAAAAATTGTGACCTATCCATGAAAGGTCTGTCCTTTCCTAACGGATCCAATTCGGCAAATACTGGATTGATGTCAAATAACCTATCATTTGATCGATTAATACCAAAGCCAGCGGTTGTCATCTGATTGGGAGGCGTTGGCGCCGATATAGAGGGTGGAGGCGGCGAAGAGGCCACTGACAGCTGACTTCCAGAGAGCGACGAAGAGGGAGACCAGACATTCGACTGATAATTAGTTGGATTTGCGGTAAAGCTGTTGACATTCGAAGTATTATTAAAGCTCTGACTGTTATTCCAAGCACTTTGAGCATTGAATTCATTAGCGTTTTGTGGCATTTGTTGTGAAGATTGCGGAGAATTTGGAAAATTATTTGCAAATAAAAAGTTTTGCTTTTGTTGTTCACTATTCAATGGATTATCGAAAGAGTAGTAAAAATTATTTCCGGGTGTCTTCAGTGAAGAACTCAGTTGTTGCTGATGTCCAGCACCGAAACCACCGTTCAGAGAGTTGTTCAGAGATTTTGAGGTTTTATAGCTGTTTGACAGCTCGGCATCGGTTTCAGCAGCGATTTGTTCGGCCATTGAGTCGAAGATCGAAGAATTAATCGAATGAATTTCGGCAAAACAGGCGTATCTGCAAAAAGCAAATCATGTAATTAACAGACAATAAAGTTAATGAAAACAAATACCTATCAGTTGACGAAGTGGTCGAACCGATCGATTGGTTTTTGGGAGCGTTTTGAGTGGCATTGCGTTGTGGGATCGCCACCGCTTCGGTCGCATTCGGGGTCAGCGATACGGACGACTGGCCAGACATATGATAAATGATTAGTCCAAATCAAACATGGACAATCAAACTCACGTTAGTTACATTATGTCCGGACGCGAACAAATTCTTGAGTGCCATCGAAGAAGAAGAATCGTTGAAACTGTTGGCAGAATGTGGACCTTTCAAGTGAAATTCGTTGCCCCGGGGAAGCGAAATCTCAAATGGTTTGCTTTCTGTGCTGGCGGTAAGCGATTGGTTCTGCGAGTGATTTGATGTCGACTTCTGAAGAATGCCAGATCCCTCGTCATCAAAGTTAGCCCAATCTCCTGACGAGAGAGACAGTGATCCGAAGGAAGAAGCAAAGGGGTCGACACTCAACGGGTCGGAACCTGTAATAGGCATCTGCAACACACACGACGTTATTACAAAATGAACTTGTTCGAGTTGCAAGCGATGGCATACCTGTTCTAATTTCTCTTTATTAACTTTAAAATCTGACTCGAATACTGAATCCATTGGCTCAAAAGCTGAGAAAAAGTCGATCTCTTCTGCGGGCGGCGCCGAACTAGTGCTGGTACTGGTGGGCACTGGCGGTGCCGGCATTGATGGCACGTTCGGTGACTCCGAACGCGAAGGCCTGAGTGTGGCGCTCGACTCGCGGCGGAGTTTCTCTTCAGTTATGGCACCCGTTGTGACACTAGTGTTGAGGCTATCGTTGTTTGCTTCGCTTCGCTTTCGCATCAGAGTTGCGGCAAATAATTGTCCGATCGCTGACTGCGGAACGAAAGTGATCAAAGTTAGTCTGGTTGTGTCTAAGGTCTGTTACTGACGAGTCTTTACCATTATCGGCATCGCTTCCTTTTGAGTCTGAAAGGCAATGTCATGATAATTATTATTTAAAACATGTCATATGTGATAAGATTTGGACAGACCTTGAATGCGATGAATTGATGTCCAGTAGTGCTCGACCCGAACACATACCCGAAAGCTCTGGTATCGCTCTCATCCCTCGAGATGAACGATATCTGTGGCACTGAGTGATGATATAAGAGCTCAGAAGAGTTGGCGTCTCTGATCTTGATTCCCTCAAACGATATAAACAAATGGACCTTGCGCTTGTGACCTCCCAGTCCTCTCTGGAGTATCTGTACATCGATTACAACAATAGATTACATTAATTAGAGAAATATGAAAAAACAAAATATTATTCGATTTATTCGAATCGAAATACAGATCAATAGAATTTCGGAGTAAATAAACGATAAGACTTTCTGTGGGTATCAGTGATAAGAATCGTTTGTTGGCTAACGGGACAAACAGCACCTGACCGGTGAGGCACATGACCGGTGCGGTCACCGCTCCATATGACAGATAGCAATGTTGGCAATGTCGGCAACTTATGAATCGCTCGTTTGAGTAATTTTAGATTCATTTTTTTGTGGCTAAACTTATTATGCAATTGTCTTACATTTCATGTGATTTCATTTTTTTTGTGCTGATATCACACATTTTGAATGGCATTCCATCAGAAAAAT
>JAUJYQ010000087.1:0-11749 GCA_033995645.1 Hemileius initialis | reverse complement strand
CTCGAATCGCGAGAATAGTGTTTATAATGAGTTAGAGTTGGAGCTAATGATAGGATCGACGGCTTTACGTCCAACCGCTTCACTGCCAGTCCTTTTAATGTAGTTTTAAAAGCAGAGTAAAAAAAAGTTTCATTTAATGGATTGACTATTATTGCGAAACAACAAAAAGTAGTGTTTATAATGCGGATCAAAGACTCGGATGGGATGTGAGTCATCCCAATGCAGACCAACACAACCAGAATGAATACATCATTTGGAGGCGAGTCGACCACCAAATGCTTAAATCGAGACAATATTTACAGTCATTCCAAGTGCTTTAATCTTCAATACTTTGATTCTAAAACTTCTTAGAACCCCTAGAATACAGATTGTAGTCTTTGATAGTGACTCATATTATCGTTTCTCTCCTTTAAATTACTAATTCTTAGAAAAGCCTTCAAAAAATTTCAAACATTCCCTCCAAAGCCATAAATCTAGAAAAAATTTATCGCAAATCCATGTAAACTACAGATAATGAGTGAATTACAAGATATAGGATTCGAGCGAATGCAGAACCGAATTAACCTTTGACTCCAATCTCATTATTTCACTATTTGAGTGATAGTAAGTGAAGTGAAGGCATAGAATGGTTGCACACAATGTGCCACACATTGCGGTCTGAGTTGGGTCAGCGAGGAATGGCTGCACTGCAGTGACTGCACTGAGCGTTGGTCAGGTGTGAGCCGTACCTGCAATTGCCAATTAGCTCATTTGGAGCCGAGTCAGTGGCACTCTTATGTCTCGCCTGACTCTAATGTGTTCTAATGTTTTTGTTCTTTGGGTCGATCCTCTCGATTGCCTCAATGTGTAACTCTTTAGTCTGGTCTGGTCTTAGTTCTGGTTAAGACAAAGTCAGGGCATTAGTGATGCGAAGTTTGCGAACGTATATCTGTGGGAAGGGATGAGACCTGTGGAGCATATCTAGGCTATGATTGGACGGACCGGTGTCTTCACTACTCTCTCGCGGTTCAAAAGGCCCTCCGATGAGAGCCAACGGCTGTCGAGCACATGAATTGGTTGCGGAGCCCTCAGCCCAGAGCCAGAGCCAGACCAGAGCCAACTAGTCTTGCAAACAGCGATTTATTGTTATTTTTGGGTGCGGTTGCTATTGGTATCGGTGGAGCAGTTCAAGTGTACATCGCTTCCAACAAACTTTCAAACACTTCCAACAGTTTTGTCCGACTATTCGCATCATTCGCTCCAAACTTTCATTCATTCAAAACTTTGTTTTACTTCCAAACAAACGTAAGTAATAACTAATAACTAATTATTTGCTTTTTAATTGCTTTATTGCACTCTCGGCCAAACATTTCGATTTATAACCGTTTACCAACTTTTATTGCCATTTAATTCCGGCAACTGTTGAGCTCTTGTCAACAAAACATTACAATCTAGTTACAATCCATTACCAGTCAACTTACCTGTCTTATCCTATAGATTAAATCTAGCTGGAAAGCAACAAGATTAAAGTGTATTTGATTTTAATTGCTAGTATTCAATTCTTGATATAATCTTGATAAAATGTAATAGAGCAATTTGTCTGGTTGCTACTTTTAAAAGGGAGAGAGAGAGAGAGAGAGAGCAATTTGTGCTTGTGTAATCCAGCAATTATTAAAAGTCCGCACATATGATAGATAACTAGTTCTCCTTGGCTGTCAAACTTTCACCTCTACTGCTAATCATAATGACTATAATTAAATCGCGAATCCATTATCTGCTGTGTTATTCACTCTTTCGGATTACTTCAAAATTCATTTTCTAATACAAAGAAATGTATTTTAACGATAAAAATCATGATTCAAATCTCGAATAATTTGTTGGGTATTTGTATCGTTAATAAGTGATCACTTGAGAGCTAATCACTCCTCAAATATGTGTTCCACCGCTGAGATGTGCCACAAATAGCTGTTCGATAGCTGTTGGTCTGCATTAGTGCTCTTTCCCACTGATCTTCGATTTCAATGTCCACAGAATTGAAACAATTATCGATAGTTTAAAAAGCAGTCGAACCTAACCGGCCTTGACTTGTGTGCAGGGCTTGACTGCCAGCGGTTTCAATGTTGGCTAAGAGAAGGACAGTTCCAAAGCTGTGATGTTCTGAACGCCGGTTAGCGCTGACTGACTGTGCGTTTTGGTTAGGGGTGAGCAGTGATGCCCAGGCATTGCCCGCTCTGTGCCAGAGACCAAACCTCTTGTTTGTGATCTCTGTTTTGCGATCGCATTCCTCTGCCAATTGGTCTGACCAATTGTGCCAATAAGTATGAGCCATACAAATACCAATCCATTGGCAATCCAACGCAAATCTGCACTTCTTGTGCCAAAAACACTGTTTACCAGAATATTTACGGCTATTAGAGGTTTGCCGTCTCTGTGGCAGAGTCTGTGCGCGATGTTTGTTCTCCTCCTGTTGGCTGTCGGCATGAATTATGGATTTGCCACTCATTCTGGACATTATCATTACAAATATCTGCCATTAGATCCTCTGTATTAACCATTAGCGCAGTTCCCAGTAATCCGTGATCTTGTTTACTGCATTCAATGGCCTTCCGCTCACCCATTCTCTCGTCAATCCATTGCCTTTTCATAAATATATTTCACTTTTTGTTTATTCAATGTCAGACTATTTTTCTATCTATTCGTGCATTTCTTGTGTGAAAATACATTTATTAACAATTGGGTGCATATGTCTGAACAGGGCTTCAAACGGATGCCAAATGTTTGATACTATTCGAAGCAATATATTTATATATATTTTAGGCGCCGCTCGCGTCCGCACTCACTCTTCGTATTTGTGCACATTTTGCTTGATATCACATAATTAGAACATAACAGAACACAACAATAATTGAGACCAGGATTAAGTAGTTTTTGGCCGAGTGTCGCGACTTTTATATTGAATTGTGTGACAACTTATTTGACTCTTACTGTCTCACTGGAAATGTGTTCGCCATTTAGATAATGCGATACATTTCCTGCAATTAATGAATGAATTTGGCACTTAATTGCTTGACTGTGTGCTCGGTATATGGTCTGTGGGTTGGGAGCGATAGCTTGATATGCGAAGACAGTCAAATTTATTAATGAACACAATTGGGACTAAAAAAATACCTTTGTGCAAATATTGGTACGGCATAATTTACCTGGTTGTTCAATTATAAATGGAAAGTTTTGTGGTTCACTTAATAGAGTGACCATTAAAATATACTTCTATTTGTATGATTGACAATACTGAATATTATGTTATTGTTCTAGCTATTTATCCATCCAAATGAGAGCCAATTGACATTCATTTCTAACAAATTTTCCGAAAATTCGAATCGAATTAATTAAATCAAATGATAGGGAGTTTATGATTGATATGAAATGCGGGTCTCTATCGGCAACAAAAGTTGGCCAACCATTAGATCCGACTATTGTCGTGACTTCAATGCAATTTTGTGATGTATGGCCCTTAGAGTGCAATAAAGGGAAGCCTATAATAATGTTTTTGAACTTACGATTCGTTTATTCTCTTTTCTAACTACAGGTGTGTTGCAGTGCATCAGTACAGGTGTTGCAAATAATATATTATAAGCACATTGAAAGTATTGTATCAGTCAGTGAATGATGGAGACTAAGAGTGGAAGTAAGGCAGGCTCTAAAACAAATCTCAATGAATCATCTGTGCCTCTATTAGAAGAGACTGACGGCAAGGGAGACCTTCCCGAGAAGATCGAAATGGAGACAAAGAACGAGTCCAACGACGAGAAGAAAGACCTGAATGAGAAGGATAAGAAAGGTTTTCACTCTAACTCCTAATCAAATAATATAAAACTTTTCAGTAATGAATTCAAAACCTATTTCAAAATTGCTTTCATTGTCAGTCAATGTTTTGACTAATTATTGACTTTGAATTGAATCTAAAAAACAGAAAAGAAGAAGAAAGAAAAGAAAGAGAAAGTGAAAAAGGAGTCGACCAAACGGTCGATCGATATGTGCGCCCAGAACTTCACGGTCGGACTCAATGTCTTGGATCGCGACGAAAAGCGGGTCAACGATCACATTAATGTCAGTCTCTCCACCACTGGTTCTCTATTTTGCATTGATAACTCATTTTTCAGATTCTGTTCGAAGACGTGATCGGAGAACCGGATCCAACTCATGGTATGGTTCTGACAGTCGATGAGTCGATTGAATAGTTTAATGAGAGAGACAATTGTCTGACACAGGCTTTGAGTTCGTGTGGCGACTCACTTATCTGCTCTTCAACGCCACCCGATTCTGGTTTTACCGGATAATCGCTGCCATAATCGCCATCCCATTGGCACTGCTCTGGGCGTTGATCTTCGCGTTCATCAATTTGGCCACCATTTGGTTTATCACTCCAGTGCTGCGCATCTTTGATATTGTTCTCCATTACACCCACAGAGTAAGTGATCCAAGAAGTGGTCAAACGGTTTGATTGTCTGCAAATGAGATATTATTCTTAGGTATTCACGATATTCGGTAATTAGATGAGATTAATGAATGTTATTGCCTCAACATTGCCTTGCGCATATAAACTTACATCAGGATTGTTATTAGGATGCTTTTTTATGAATGGAGAATTCAGAAAAATTATAGTTATTATGGTTGTTATAAGAGGGTTGAACTCATCTGAATATCGAAGAGAAGTTGTCTGACGTTTCGCTAAATTAATTGAAAGAATTTTTTTTTTTCATAAAATTTGAAAATAATTGAAATTCAATGCATAACTGGCATAAGTCGTGGTTCGGTATCGAGTAATAGCCGGTCAATGATTACAATAAGTCGTGGAATATCGAGATTAAAGTCAGCGAAGAATTGCTTTTCATTGGTATTAAAGTCATTAAAACTCAATACCGTCTCAAAAGTTTTAGTCTTTTATGATATGTGAGTTATGCCGTCAATACATCCCATTGTGGTTATGGCACTCGTTATTCATATTCCGCATCCCATTAAGTGATGTCTGACTGTTGACCGCCAATCAGTTTACACCCAAAAACATGTTTTGTCTGACGTTTTGTTCGCTTCTCAACAATAAAGAGATATTTAAATGAATTTGATTTTCAATTTTCAGGTCTGGAGTGGAATAATTCGCTGCTTTTTGGATCCGTTCTTCAGTTCTGGCGCTTTGCTCTTCAATAACATCCGTTCCCGTCGGGAGACCGTCGCTGCGGAGCCGACACCCGCTTAGGTCTGACAAGAGTTGGAGGTCGAGGTCGAGCGGAGTCGCCATTCGCTGATCGCTTAATGAATGCAATCTTTGAACAAATGAAACAAAATTATAATCGTTGGCAAACAATAATTCTTTAAAATTCATTACATTTTTTCATTAATTGATTTCTTTTTATCAAAAGATTTTCATTTTTCAGAAGCATTTAATTGTCTTTTTTATATAAAAACTTATTTAAATAATCATTTAATTTGAATAAACTTTTACAAAACGAATAATAAAACGAAAACTCAATTAATTAATAAATCGATTGCTTTAATGAATGATTGCTTATTAGTTAATCGCAATTATTAATTAATAGATTGTTTAAAAAGCAAATAATAGTTATTAAACATTGGTTTTTCTCAAAATTTGTGTCACTTTTGTGTCTGAGATTCATATTATTTAAACTCATTTTGTACTGTAATTGTCTATACTTTTATACTTTTAATTTATAACTTATTAAAAAACGATTTAAATGGCAGTGACAGTGATCTCCAATACTTGTTTCGTTTGAGTTTCTAATTTGTAATAATAATAATATAATTAATAATAATAATTAATAATAATAATAATAACTTATAATAAGTTAAAAATAGTTTACAAAATCAACAAATATATTGAGTGTTTCTACAGATTGTATTCACTGATCATTTGGGGCAAACATCTCTTGGATGAGAAACAGTAAACCAATCATTCCATTGATTATTTTTAATGTAAACTCTTGTAAAAAGATGTAAAGAAGAAAAATTGGCAATTGTCAGTTGGCACTTGGCCATTAGCGGCCATCGGCAGTCATTAGCAAGGTGACTTTGGCGGTGAGTTTGATGGTCAATGTGGCAATCAGTGAATTCAAATGATTATGAATGCAAATGCGTTAATGTTTTGGTTCAGGGAAACGATTGGTTCCTATTTTGGTCAAAGAGTTTGGTACCGGTCGTCACAAGCGATCGGTGGCCCGAGTGGTGCCCAAAATGATTGTCGCCATCAATGGCCGACACTTCCGACTAAGTAAACAATTATAACACAATTAACTCAACTCTCAAACTATCAAAACAATTAAAAACTAATTTTAGATTTCGTTTGAGTTTTGAGACTTCGAGTGAAGATCTGATTTCAGTATTTTCATTAAGTTGTCCATCGATTGTACCAAACGGTGACAAATGTCTCGTCTCTTCGGACAGAATCTGTAAATAACACAATTGGTTAAGTGATGTCAACCACTGATGAAACCGACGTTTATGTGTTTGTTGACCCGTTGCGCGGCCCGACGCCCGACATTGGATTCGAGGCCACAGTTCGGGGCACACATATCCAGCGGGCGTTCAGTCGATTCCTTCTAAACTTCCTCTTCTTCTTTCTTCTCTTCCTTTTCCTTCTCTTTCTTTTCTGTTTCAATAATAAAACAAAGATTTAATAATATAATTATTAAAAATTTCAGAGATTGTCAGCATGTGATGCAGGAATTGGAAGAATTTTGTTTTTCAATCCGAATTAGTTCTTGGTGCAGTTGGCAAAGTGTTTAAGACAACCAATTACCGGATTTTAGGTCATCGATGATCACTTGATTGGAGTCTATGGACACTAATTCTCTCAATTAAGTACTAATTTATAGTTAATTTGTGATTAAATATAAACTGTCGTCAATCACAGTGAGATCCAGTTAACGACTCTAAATATGCAAGGTTTACATCACTTGATTTATCGGAAAGCCTTAAATTAAATTAATTTCAAATTATTTATTTAAATATAGCCGAGAATGAGACCTATAAATAGCAGGTCTGGTCTCGAGTCTGAAGTCAAGTCTCGCCAATTAGTCGACTATTTATCAGACGAATGAAACCAGACTTCAAGTGTCAACACTTCGACACTTTGGCCCGAATCAGTCGATCCGACGTCTAATTAGTATGAGATGTCTGTTCGGATGTTCGGGTGTCTGACCTCTCACTGTCTCAATCATTGCGTTTGTCTTTGTTTGCGAAAGTGATTTATGAAACAAAAGACTTTGAATGCAGACCTGAGTCGAGTCAGTGGTCTTCCAATAGCCGTCACATTTGGCTAAAGAGCAGACTTTGGTCTCAATTGGCTTTTTGCTCGAATCGCAAAGACTTTGTTCGACCAGATGTCCGCTGGGATGGTAGCAGCGAACTAGTCTTCGCTGAAGACCCTGTTCGTAAGCAAATGAACACTCGCCCCACGAGCCGACGCGCCACTGGTGGACATTACCAATTGAATTGTCTTCGGTGGTGGTGTCCGCGCACTGCACTTCACACTTGTGCTGACTGTCGGGCTTGGATTTGAGATCACAGTCGTGGTCTTGAAGGACACGATCATTGAAAAGACACGCGACATAACGCTTCTGAATGCCAGTCCCACAACTCGATGAACACTGAGAATATGCCGAAGAAGTTAGCGATTGGTTTGCAATTGTCTTATAGATAGTATCGGACTTAACATCAGTTTATTGAAACATCGGTTTTCAATCAATACATTGAAATCACATTTAAATCAAAAGATTCGTAACATTCGTTCAAAATTGCAAATCACATATAAATCAGTCAAAAGTCAAACAAATGTATAAAAAAAACTTATAAAACGATAGATTTGAGACAAAACTTTGATTTTTTTTATCTCGATATTTAAAAATATCGATTCTATTTATATCTTTGGAAGATTCAGCAAGTTTGTTTTGCTAATTAACTGCCAGTTAATTGGAAATTTGCTAACATTTTAGAAACATATTCAAAACATCAGAAACGACTCTTTAGAAGAGTTGATTCTCAAGATATCTCTGAAGCACTGAAGTGGTCATCAAATGATCATTTACTGTCTATTTGGCAATTCAGACAATTTCTCTCAATTGTGTGGAATTGATTAATGACTCGAATAGAGGATATGCTTAACAATTTGCATCTAGGTGCATTAAATGCCAATATGAAAGGCGTGTTCCGATCAGATCGACATCATTTGGTCAGTTTGTCGATCGCAAGACTAATGCTTACATTGATTGACATTCTCTTTATATCGATATAAATATATTATTAATAAATAGATAAAAAAAATTATTCCTATTATATAAACGTTTTTAAAAAGAGAACAAGAGTTGCAACTTGCAAAAGGATCAATTGGCAGATGCAGAAAGCCATTATCGATAATGAATGAGGTGCATGTTCACTTTATTAGGTGATCACTGATGATGTAAATGAATGCAAAAATCAATACCTGAGACCACATTCCTGTCCTCCACTGGCCTTTGGGCTGAGCGGCGATCGATTGGAGTGCGTCGACAGAGCTGTGCAAACATATTATGGTTAATGAATGAGAGACAATGTTGTGGTCAGTCAGGGATTACTTGTTATTGCAGTTGGAAGTCATGTAATGACATTCTCGCGTCTCAATCGGCTTCTCTTTGATGTCGCACTCGTCGTCGCCCAACAGCTCTCCGGTCGATGACCGACAGCGGACTACTCTTTGAGAGGCAGCGCCGCAGTGCTCGCACACCGACCACTCGCCGAAATGCCATTTGCCAGAACACGGCTTCACCTGACATACCTCCTTCGGGTGCGGTCGGCTCTGGCTTTCACAGTAGCCGTCGTCGACCACTTGGTCGGAGCGCTTGCACCACACCTTCCTATGCCTCTCGCCGTTGCCGCACACCTCTGAGCACTGGTTCATGTGGAGAAAAGACTTGATCAGTTGATCATGCATAATTAATACGGTTTATTGAGATTTATGGACAATAAATGTGTGCATTAATGCAAATCTCGGTTTATATCTCTGTTGGACTTACTTGAGTCCATTGTCCGGAATGCCAGAGCGGGCACTCATCCATCTGACAGTTCTGTTTGGTAATCCTGGGCGTCACTGATTCGCATTCTTCTGGCTTTCGCTCGATTGACTCAATTTTATCGAAACATTTAGCACTTCTAACTTGGAATCCCTGACCGCAAGACACGGAGCACTTGGAAGAGAATCATATGTGAAAACATTGAGCGATAAATCATTTAACTAATTATATATGGCTCTCAAGACATAGCTCTGGGTTTACTCCAGAAGTGCCAACATTTGTCTGAAATGAACAAACGGTCCGATTCTAAGACAATATTATTTTTAGAGTTCGCACACATTTCTAATATAATTCATTGGAATCGCTTAATCTATTGCCAAACCCTCATTAAGACATGTCTAATGAACAAGTTTTTCATCACTTGAAGTGTCGGCAAGTGATCGCTTCAATTAATAATCATTAGCCAAGGATTAAAACTCACTTCAGACCAGTCGGTGTACTCCCAGGTGAGTCCGGCACACGTGCCGTTGCAGGCGATCTGTTCGTCAGGTTTGAGGCCGATGTGCAGACAGTATTGATCGTGCAATTCATGAGAGTCGCCGTTATAGAGCTCTTGAGTGCATCGGATCAGTCTTTTTCTGATGCCGGCACCGCACGAGACCGAGCACTGGCCCTGTTTGACAGTCTTCCAGACCAGTTGACAGTGCATATTACAGACCTGTGCTCTGGGACTGGGTTTGGTGTCCTGGGCACAATAGGCATCGTCGACCGCTTTGGTGGCATTGGTCAGATAGCACTGGGCGGTCAGCATCTGTTCGCCGTTACAGACTCGGGTGCATTCACTCCACTTGTCATTCAGACGCCACTCATATTTGTCGCGCTCCAGAGAAATGGTGTAATGATAGCTGACTTCGGGCGACGACAAATTGCCGACACTCAAGACCTTTGGGTTTAGCCGTAAATAATTGACAATTAGAGGATTGCAAGTGTTTTGAAGTGCAAACAGTTCTCACTTCGATATATAACTGACGGGTCAGTGGTTTACTCGTATTAATTCTCTCGACGGCGTCGTTGGAACCGCTATACTCGATGGTTATGGATCCGTATTGGAAGGTCTTGTGGAACATACTGACCACGAAATCCCTGCAACACATATATCTCGTCACTACTGGTGTGGAAAGCGATTCTGTGTTCGCCGATAACAGAATCCAAACATTTTATCACTCATTTAATAGTAAAGCAATTTTCTTGCACTCAATTACTCGAGAATTTAATTCAATTTATTTTATTATAATTTAAAACTCAAACGATTTCGTGAGTTAGCGACAGAAGCTTTTGGTGGGGAAGTGCTCTGCAATTGGCATGACTTGAAAGATGGGAACGACTGACATGTCATGCATTTGATTATAGTTCGCAGGTTCACAAAAGATCAACAAAAATAACATCAAAAACAAAAAAGTGATTGATATTCAAAAAGGTTTCGTCGGATTGTTTCCGATAAAAAAAATGTTGACTTTTGTGTTAATTCGCTTTTGAGTTAAGACTTTTTGTTGAACTCTCGAGAATTAGACAAAACAGAAGAACAGAATCGTCGCCACAAATATACGAATACAGTCTGAGTTCGATATAACAAACTCACTATCGCTCAACAGAATTATAAATTCACTTATGAAACCTAATTGTTTTTAAAATAATCAACATAGATTTGCTTAATTTGTGAAATAAAAACTCTGCTAACTAGCTAACAAAACAATTTAGCTAGTTTTTGATAATATAATGCCAAGAATTATGCCAAAGAACAATTCAATCGACGCGAACTTTGTTTTTATCCGAGTTCGACTGTATTGCCAGCACTGAAGTGTAAGCAGTAATGCTTTGCAACGACTATTTACATATGAATATAAGGTTTGGTTAAATAGTCGGGACTTAAGGCCTAATGTCTCTCATTGTCTGACATCATATTCATACGAGTCGTTCGTCTGAAAGAATATCCGAACAAATGAGACAAATGTTGTGAAACAAGTCTTTCAAAACAAAACTATCACTAATTAAAAAAAATTGAATTATTTGGCGAACAAAGAGCTATCAAAACGAGAGGAAGGCTTTGATTGCATTGATTGGTCCGAATCGGAGTGTTTGCCGAACCGGATCTCAAGTCAGGCCAATTAATTAGTGTCTTAGCGATCGGTAGTTTCAATAATAGATGTGATAACCTCTCTGTCTATCCCTCTGCTACTCATAATTAATGCAAATCTATTTATTTTTAAAGAAAAATAATTTCAATAAATTTTTAGAATGTTTGAGGAATTCATCGATGAATGGATGGTTTGGTGAGGACTGAGGAGTAATGCAATGACTCAAACGATCTACAAATTTATTGAAAATTCTTTTTCTTTGAAAATAAATAAATCTGTTTTAATCTAAAGCAAACAAAAGAGAATTGCCAAACGAACAGGATATATCTTGGCTCGACAGGGCTCACCATCACTGGCACAGTCAGTACTAATTGCCAAGATGATATATGCCGATTAACTGTATCTAGATCATTGCAATCTCTATCTAAATGTGCCATACCTCTAGCAAAAATAAAGTCGACAAAATATCTCTTTTCAAATCACGGGACATGAGAGGCCACGAGCAATGAGGAATGAGCTAGATGACTTTGCATTGCATATATTGCACGGGCAAATGAAAGCAAAGTCATTCCAAAG
>JAUJYQ010000086.1:0-11754 GCA_033995645.1 Hemileius initialis | reverse complement strand
TTTATAGAGTGACTTCTCTTCACTGAAATTCGCTCATCAATTGATTAATTCTCCGGTAATTAGTCTATTGAACAGAGATAGAGATAATAAAGCGCTTCAATGGGCAGAGAAGAAGTAATTCGCACACCTGATCGACACTATTCTTAATTGGCTATATGTTTTAAAATCTTATAATTTAAAATTCAAAGAGAATTATAGTAAACAATACAAGCTTTATATTTATGTATATATTATATTTATATTTATAATATATAATGTATAATAATGTTAATTCACTGATTGAATTTGAAGACTATCAAGATTATAGTTTCATAGAATAGGCACCCAATATATTATTATAGTAAGACTTTAATACTTCTGCACTTCTAAGCCTTTCAATTAAATTATAATAATTATTATTTAGTTTTTTCTGTTTCGCTTAATATTAATCGTTAGCAAAAAATTTTCAATTCTCTTATAGTCAATGACCTTGTTGTGAGACGTTTGTAATTAATTAACTTTTAGTTTTTCCCTCCTATAACCAGATAAGCCCTCTCAACAAAACCCTCTGTGTGTTTCGCCGCCGACTCTTTCCAAGAGATACTTCCAAAACCATTTTTTTCGGGTTACGAGACGTGAGATAGAGTTTGAAAGAGACTGAAGACTGAAGTGAAGCACTTTTGTGAATGATTTGGAAACTATTGAAATACTGGACTCATAGTCATAGCAAAGCCTTTCCTATCTGTTCGCTGTCTTTCGTTCTCATATCGATTGAGATTTAAAATTTACAAAAATTCAATAATATTCCGATAATAATCAATGTTTGTGTCGACGAATACAGACAAAGAGTCATTAATTTCTTTGCGATATTTCAGCCATATTTGTGTTTCGATTGATGCTCTGCCAACAATTAGTTCAACATTGTAGCACGATGATTCGTGCAATTCAATTAGTCCGACATTTTGAAAATTGCCTAATTTATCCAATGCTAATTTCGACTTGGTCATCAATTACAGGGTCGTGTTGTCCCTGGAATTTGGAACTGACAAGAAAAATGGTTGATATTCGCGGACTGAATAGAAATGTTTGGGCAATTGGCACAAAACGAATGGATTCAACGGCAGAATACAACTAATCTGATAACAGATAAGAGATAATGGATTAGCATTTGGTGCAGACTTTGGGCGCAATAAATGCAGAGCTTTTTGTCAGAATAATGCAATGACTGCACACTTGACATAACGCGTGACATAAAAATCCAATTTTAGAACAAAAATTTTCTGATCGTTTAGACTATTAAAGTAATTAACTTTGAATTGTCTCTAATATTCGGCAATTTTGCAACACTTTTGCTCTATTGTATAGCATTTCATTTGAAACAACAATTTGAAAACAATCTTTAAATTTATAGCCGAATGAGACGAAGGTTTGGCGAGAAAAAGAGTTAATGCAATAAACTATTAAAGTATTTTTAAAGGATTTAAAAACGGGTTTAAAAAGCAAACTATTGGACCGATTCCCGCATCGATTTCGCTGTCAATGACATCAATAACTGGACGGTAGGGTTGCCTCCGGTCTCCAACAGATCGTACGCACCCTTTCCTCAATAATTTTGTTTCTTACTCAACGAGCAAAAGAAAAGCAGAACTGAATTTCAAATTAGAATTTTGTTTTGGATTTGACTCAAATAGTTATTTTTGTAAAATAATTATCGCATTGTAACAGATTAAGCAATTTCTGACGGCCGTACGCCGAAAGTGGCGAATGTTAGCCAATGTTAGCTAGCACTGTAGCATTTGTCAGCATATCAGCATGTTAGCTTGCTGATTGGCTCAGTTCACTACAGTTGGCTACAATTGTTACGGTTGGTGATGGCGGTGGTGGCGATGGCACTCACCAAGCGAAACAACATCTGCTGTAATACTATAGACAATATTGAACACAATTAGCGCTGATGTATGTGTATGTGGTGTTGGTGTTGGTGTCTGTGTGTATGTATGAGATACGAGCATGGTCACCATAATGACCATGCTACTAATGGTATGGTAGTGTAATAATGCGATGGGTAATAAATGCAAGAAGAGGTGAATCGGTTGAATTGAGCAAAACTTGAGAATTTACAAGACTATAGCCAATTAGTGTCATATCGGTATGTAATGGTGTTTCTGATGTTCTCTTATGTTCTGATGTTCTTAATGTCGATGGCATTGGTATTGGTATATAAAAGATCAATACTGAGTAAAGTGGAGTCGCTTTCAGTCTAATTGTCATATCATTCAGTCTTACGGTCAGTGAAAGGCTGTGCGATTGTTGGCCGTAATCGATGGTTGACTAGAGATTCAATACAATCGTAATGTCGTTCATTCTAGTAGTTGTGAAAAGTCTGGATTTGGGTTCGATGTCTGGAACTGGTGTTGCGATGAAGACGTATGGCTTACAGATGGAGTAGCGCTGTTGGTCGAGTCGGAGTGCTGTTGCTTGTGGTGATGAGACAAGTGCTCATTGGCTCCGACACCCACACTGCTGAACAGAGACAGTCGAGACAGCGGTGACGCTTGAACTGCAGCGAAGCCCCCATAAGGATTGGGCAGACCTGAGAACGCGTCGTACGGGTTCGTTGAACTGCGAGACTTGTGCGCAGTCGGACCGGTCAGGTTGGATGAGGCGCCCGCCGCTGCCAACCAGGTCTGGTGAGCTGCCAGAGGGGTCGCCATCGACGTGGGGGTCGAGTATAGCACTCGCGCCGCAGTCGCCGCCGAACACGAACTGAACGCCATGTTCTCCGGAGTGATCGGACTCGAGCCCGGACTCCGGTGCTGTTGCTGCAGTTGGGATTGATGTTGCTGAAGGGCAGAGTTCTGGAGCGACACCAATGCACTCAACGGGTCGCGACCGGGACCCGACTGGTGAGCGTATTTCAGTTGAAGGTTCTGAGGACTGAGAGCTTCGTCGGGCGTCGAGATGTGCGGCTGATGGCCAATCATCTGCATATTCGACCGGTGCACTAACGAGTGGTCTAAAGGCGGCACAGAGTCCTCGTCGGTGGAGGACCTATTGAGCTGAGACTGTTCTCTGGGCGACTGTTCTGTGTTGGCGGCCAGAGAGTATGCACTGGGGTTCTGCGAGTGGACCTGGAGCAGTCGCGAGTGGCCCACTTGGCGGCGTTGGCCGTATCGTTTGGCGGGCAGTGTTCCGGCGTGGCGCTGCATATGCGTCTTGAGGTTGCCTGTGGTGTGCGAGGTGTCAATCAATTAGTCAGTCAATCAGTTAGTCAATCACAACAGGCTATTGTCTGCTGACATACCTTTTTGAGAGAATGTCTTTCCACATAGTGTGCAGGGGAAGCGGTCGTCCTTGTTGTGGGTGCGGATGTGTGTTTGCATGTTGCCCTTCTGGGAAAAGCTTTTGCCGCACACTCCGCACGCAAACGGCTTCTCTTTGGTATGCACAGACCGCACGTGTGTCTTCAGATTGCCCTTCTGTGTGAAACCTTTGCCACAAGAGTCACACCGGTAGTCCTTCTCCCCGGTATGGATCTTCATGTGAGTGTCGACATTGCCCTTCTGCGTGAAACTCTTGCCGCAGATCTATTGATTGTAGACAATAGATTTGATACATTGTTTACTGTCAACTGGTGTTAGTACAAGTATCGACTCAATCGGAAGCGGTTCTCATTGCAAAAACAAAACAAATGCTCGATCAATACGGAAAATATCAGTAGGCCTTAAGGCTGGCCGCTCTTGGTGCTGGCAAATTAAAATGAAATTTCACCTGGTTTGCCTTGCATTTAAGTGAAATGTTTTCAATTAAACAGAGAAAAGCCAACAACAAAAACATAGCGAATGTTGACTATAATTTTCTTTAGACTTATTATGAGTTTTTGTTTTGAGAGTTGTTAATAATGAAAACTAATAAAAATGATATACATATAGTGGTATTCGGTGTCATTTGCATCACTATTTCGACTATTTTTCAGCCTGATGCATATCGACCATCCCTAGTCGGGATTAATTAAGTTAAAAAAGAACAAAACGGGTAATAAATGATTTATGAAGGACTTCAAGTGCTGGCCTTTGGTATACGCCAGACCTGATTGGACTGTAAAGTATGAAAGCATTTATTTCTGGCAAAACTAAAAAATGCTCAAATGCTCTAGTCACTCCAGTCACTCGGCATGAGAGAGGCAATTAAACGAGCAGACTGGGCACACCAGACTAGCAGAGATAACAGCAGAGATAAAAAGGTGACCAAACTCTTGCGCTGTGTGTGCACTGTGCATACCAATGGCTGGTCGTTAGCACCGCCACCACAAGCCTCAGCCTCGCCATCAACCAGATCGCCAGATCCGGTCGATATGCCACTCATGGATCGCCATCGGACGCCACGGATATTGTGGCGATGGCCAGTTGTGACACTGGTAACTTGTGCAGCACGTATTGCGCTAAGTGCTCTAATAGCTGATAACGAACTAGGTCATTTATTAATTTTCAGTCACTAATTTTCATCACTTGACTCGGTCTCACTAATTGGTCGAAAGGTTAACCGAATAGCAAATGTTTGCGAGAGTCTTAGCACCCGAACAATGAACAAGAGCATTTTATAGATTTGGTCGGAGACACCGACAAATCTGCTAACAAGTTGTGACCAGAGCTCAACTGTTGAGAACAGGATTCCAACTATAAAACAAATCTGAGAACACTTAGAGATTGAGAAAAAAGCAAAACAAATAGTTTTATTGCATTTATCTGTATCTCAGTTCCAAGTCTTAAGTCACAGAATATAAAGAGAAAAGACGACAATAGAGAAGGACTCACATGACAGGCATAGGGTTTGTCACCGGTGTGTATCATCATATGGGTCTTGAGATTGCCTGCGATCAGACATTCACACGATTATCACACTTGCAATTAATTCAGGCGAAGCCAGGGATGGCCACTGCAAACCACACGACTCGACTCGGGACGGGTCACCAACTTGGCTATCATTGTCTCACACATAAGGAAAGACTTTTCAAAGGCTTTCTCACAGACTGGGAATGACCAACGGCTATCACTAACTAAACGTGCTAGATCTATCACAATTTGTCTTTTTGAGGTTTGCTTGGCACTAAATTATATTAAATTGGCACTAAATTTAGCTAATTGTCTCAATCTCAACTCAATCTAGTTGAATTCAATTTTCTGCTGAATATGAACACTTTCAGTAGAGTGTGACTAAAAATCTAGGTAAAATGGTCTGGTAAGCCGCAGTCTGAAAAATAAAATTCGCACCAGGTTTTTATTTTGTATGTAACTGTCGATTAATCCTTTGCAGCCATCCCTGGAACAGAGGGAGAGAGAGAGAGAGACATACCTTTCTGTGTGAATAACTTATGACAGACCGGGCACAGGAACTGCTTGTTATTCGAGGCGTTTCTGTTCCGCGACATTGACGACGAGGCCGATGTGGCCGACGGCCGTCGCTGTGACTGATGGTGATGATGGTGGTGGTGGTGGTGCTGCAGACCGGGCACCGCGGCCGATGGATGCAGGTGAGCCGGGTGCGGGTGCAGGTGACCGGGCGGAACGGTCGAGAAGTGAGGTGGCTTGTGCTCGTGCGACTCGTTCGGGTTCATCCTGGCTGAGCACGTGGTTACGATGTCGGACGACTTGTTGAGTGAAGAGCTGACACTAATTCCTGAGTACTGCTGACAGATATCGCACGGATACGACTTATCTTTATTGTCCGGATGCGGACACCTATGAGTGAGTCCCGAGTGGGGATGCGATGCGTGAGTTATTAGAATATCACTGGGAGAGGCCGACGACGGCCCCGCGACTGGTCCGGGAGAGTTAGCACTGGGGTTCAGCATCTGGCCGGACACCGGTCCGCCCAGTGTCGACATCTTCTCTAAATAGCTGGAAGCGGCCGCCAGTTGTGAGATTCCCGAAGTGGCGAACTGTAGCGGATTCTTCTTGAGGAACAGGTCGGTCAAACTGGCCTGGTAGCCTGGCCATGGGGATTTCTGTGTGGCACTCGCTAGTGACGGACTAACCCATGGGAATGCACCGTTTTGCATGGTGTGCCAGGACAGCCACCAGGATAACGATCACCGTCAGCTCACACACGCTGACCACTGCCTCACTGCCTGCCTCACTCGCGTCAATACTTAGTTACCGAAGTTACCGAACGATTGCGGTTAAGGTTTCAATTTGATTGAACACAAAATGGCACTAAAACTGAGTTATGTTTTCCTTATATCAATTATAATTACTTATTTTCAGACGATTAGACGAGCGAAGAGTTGTATTATTAACCGTTTGTTTGTCTTGTTGTCACTGTTTGACAGTGGATCAGTTGCCGGACTGGCGGCCAGTAGTCGGTTGGGCTCTTCTGAAGAAGGCGCGACTCACTGAGTGAGTTTCGGGTCGGGACGACTTGGTCGGGGCCGTAGCCCTCTCCCGACGACCAATACTTGGCTGGCCTGAAGATGTGGTAAAGAGAGTACAGCACTGGTGCACAGGTCGGAGTTGCAGAGGTTGTAGTTGGAGGTGTGAGTTGTGTTGGTAGTGATAGTGGTGTTGATATCGGATGCATTGGATGCATGGCATTGGATGCTAACGATGTGATGGGCTTAGAGTGGCTCTCGGCTCGGCTCTGGTCACTGGTCACTTGGGGACCGGTCCAGCGGCGATCTGTTCGATGTCCACGATGCCTGACCACCGATGCATGAGTTGGACTCCGTCGGTGTCGGCCACAGCTCTGTCGACTTCACAGAGCTTTGTTGATAGGCTTTATAGTCGTCTTATGATCTGATGGCTCACTCTGTCTGAGTCTGACTGTCTGTGCGCTCGCAGTGTCTCTCCGTTCAGTCGAGAGAGTCCATCAGACTCTGCACTGTGTGCTCACTGCTGTGCTTCGCGGGTGGGGACTGACGGGGATGGGCTCAAGGCTTACCACCAGACTGTATGAGCTCCAGACTCACACCAGACACACACCACTACTTCGCAAAGTGCCTTTTGCTCGAATGCCCTCCCGACAAATGGGCTCGCTATGGCATCTTGCTCCTTTCTCATTGTGTATCTTGCTACATGTATCTTGCTATAATATTAGCAAAGATCCGTTTGGAATGCCTAGATAAAATTATTTGAAAATATCCTCCAATTCCTAATTCTTCATTTTATTATTTTAGTAATTAGAAACTTTGGAGAATGAGCATGTAGCTGCAAGACATTATTATTAATGATGACCAAGTACAATTATTTCTTTGGGTAAATTAGGCAATTTTAATGTGTTTGCTAATTGAACCGCACGAATTATCGTGCTAGAATGTTATCACCAGTATAATTGTTGGCAAAGTATCAATTGAAACAAATATGGCTGAATATAGCGAAGTAATTAAGGCTTTGTCTTAGTTTTGTCGACACAAGTATTGATTTTAATCAAATTGTTGTTCGAATTGATTTTTAGAGAATTTAAATGTGAATCTAATGCGCGAACGGATAGGAACGGAATGAAAATAATATTCTATAGGAATGAGTGGTCGGTATTCCAATAGATTGTAAGCCATTCACAAAAGTGTGCGTTCAGTTCAGTTGAGTTTAGTCCTCACTCCAGAGTTTCTTTTTAACTCTATCTTTCCTCTGGTAAGCAAACAGTTTGGGTATCTCTTGGGGAAGGAGTTGTCCGGCGAAAACAGTGGGTTTGGTTAAGGAGAAGGCTATTCTGGTTATTGGATGAAAAAGTAAAATTTAATTAATTACAGAACGTCTCACAACAAGGTCAATGACTATAAGAGAATTGAATATTTTGTTAACGATTTACGTTAACCATTAATATCGAGCCCAACAAAAGCCGCATCTACCTTGGACACTCGCCACAAATTGAACTTAACAAGCGCGCCCAATCAAAAGTGTCCTTCTATGTGCTAGATTTAGTGTAAATGATAATGATAATTGTTATTATAACTCAAACTGCAATACAAGTATTATTGTCTTACTTTAATAATATATTGGATGCCCTTCCATCGCACTATAATCTTGATATTTTACAAATTCAATCACCGAATTATCATTATTATACACCTTAATATGTTATAAAACTTTATAAATATAAATACGAGTATTGTTTACTAATTTTGTTTGAATTTTAAATTTTAAATAAATAACAAAAATTGCGAATAACCTCATCTCTAATCATTGAACCGCTTTATTACTCCATCGCTATTCTATAGGCTCTAATTGCAAGTGAATTAGGCAATTGATGAGCGAATTTCTGTGAAGAAAAGTCACTCTGAATGGTATCAACAATTGTTGCTCATACCATGGTATAATCGTTACATTAATTCATACCATTTTCGACATTTATACTCTCTTTAATCCATGTTTTCTCTTCGAATCGCTATTTATATAATTCCAAACCTTTGAGTCTCTCTTTTATAATTTATAACAAGAATCAAAACCGAAAAAAAGTTTCGATCGTAAAAAGTTTATTCCTGTTAAAACATTGGCCAGGCAAATTTTTTCCATCTCATGGCTAGTTCCCGGTTATTTATTTACTTAATTAGCATGGGTTTTTTGAATGCCTATTCCAATACTTGATTTAATAATAGTTTAATAGTTTGTTTGAGGAACTATTTTAACTATTTGGTGCATTTTGATCCGCTACGACCAAGAACATACAAAAAGCGAGTTGAATGAAAGTGCACGCACATTTGACTGGATAAATTGACCGAGCTCGAGTTAGGCGTGAAGTAAAAAAATGTTCGAGTAAATGATCTTTTTAAAAGTCAAGTTTTTATGCGCGAAACCACAATTTTGTCTTTGAAATGCCACAACTCTTATAAACCGTTCGGCCATTACTTCTATCGACAAAATGACTAAAATAGCCGAGAGCTGAGCAAGTTGGTCTCGTGGATCTGAGTCAATATCTGGGTTAAATTTGAAAGCATAGACATCTAAAGTAATTTCAATTTCCAATAATGCGGGTAAAAAATTGTAATTAGCTCCAAACATATTTGTTTTACCCTTGGCATGCATATAATTTCGTTCTCAAGAGTGACTTTCTTGCTCACTGGCATCGGGTGAAACAAATCGCAATACTATTCCCTAAATAATGATACTAATGATTCAGATAATAATCATTTTTAGTATAATTTTCTGTTAAACAAATAAACCCTACGTATTGTTGGAATACAATGAAAGGTTCACAGAGAGACACTTAAATAGCATTGGTCAAAGTTGATGTCACGATTTTTTAGAAAAATTAGCCCGCTTAATGTTAGTATTAACTTAAAATGCAAAGTAAATCGGTCGTTTTCAACATTGTGCACGAACAGCTAAACCTCCATATTCATGAATGCACCATGTTACATTGTCTTGCTAACTTGCAAATGCTATTCGATTCGCTCTTTAAATCCGTTGAGACCCAGTGTTAGGCCCAGACAGTGAGTGTCCCGAAGCGAGTGATGCGAATCACGCCTACAGTCCACGCAAGGGATGCGCTGACCGACCGATCCTATCGACCGGCGAAAGGCCGACAGACTCTACAAAGAATGTCTGAAAAGCAGTGATCACTTGTTGTAATGTTATCGGAAACGTCTCCATCTCTTGGGCTCTAAACTTGTATTTCGTGACTGACTTTCCGTCAAATATGTCTTCTTTTTCTAGAAATTTATTTTTCATTTCAAACAACAAAATTTAATCAATTGTATTAAACGAGTGCATCAAAGGAGTGAAATAAGAAAACCAATGATCTTCTATGAATTGAAATCAATTGGAAGTGATTTCAAATTATTCTTTTTAAACACAAAGAATCAGATAAAACGGAATCTGATTTTTGTTGTTTGCAGTGCACTGAATGTCCGCATTCGGACGTACGATATGAACGTACACAGCAAAGCCTTACAAGAAACAAAATGTGCCTGGCTAATCACAATTAAACTGGAACTATAATTTGAAATCCAATTATTGTTATTAATTCATAACTGAAAAATGATATCAATCTAGGTATAATGAGAAAATTGTTGTCTAAATTTGTCTGCACGAACATCATTGTCACCTTTTTTCTTTTCTTTTCTTTTTTTTACTGAACGAAGACAAAAGAAATTATGTACAAAAAAAAGTTAGAATCACTTTATTAGAACTAATTAACTAGCTATTTGTTAACTACTCAATTGATGGAAAATGTTGTTGAAATCAATGCAAAAAACAATCACTAAAAACATTTTCCACAATATTTAATTTGCCTTAAAATTTATTGAAGAAATTCTTCTTTATTTGACTCTTGGTTTTTGCTGTCACTTTGTGCTCGACTTTTGCTTTTGATGAACTATAAAATGCGAGATAACTCTTCTACTCTTCTCTCTGCAGAAGGCATTGCCATAACTTAATCGCACCATAACTTAAATCCTTATCAGACATGAGCCCCGACTCCGACTCCACTTCATTCCAGTGGTTCTATGCGTACGATATCTGAATTTCAAATCAAGTCACAGAACGGGTCGTTATCAGAGACACGATCGAAGCGATTCTAATGCCCACCAATGCTAATAAATTGTATGAACATAGGGTTCACATCCAAGGCTTACGAGTGAACGAGTTATGCAGCTAATGACAACAGGTTCGAAATGTCTTCTAACTAGTTACTTTTGGGCTCAAACGCGGATTAATATCGTAGGATTAACTTGAAAAATGCTAATTTCATATTCTTTTCATTTTCTTGTTCGACCGATTGATTCGCAAAAACTCGTTCACACATTGATTCGGTCCGTAAATAGCATTTATTTCTTGGGATTAGCGGTACAACCGATGCAACCGATCGTCTCTCTGGTCATTAGCCTAAGAGAGCCGACTCTCGACTCTCACAGACTTTGCTCCAAACCAGACATCACTCGATCAAATAAGTCCAACGCCAGTGACCAATGCAAGTGAGCCATCTAGTTAGCAACCTAGACACAATCACATGAATGTTGAGCAAAAAAATGCATGGAAATGCAATTGCTTATGTATCTAGGAGCTAATTAGAATTTGTCGATCAACTTGACAGGAAATATTGACGCTGATGACGAGGATGCGACCCAGATCAAATGGGACAATTGAATCAGAATTATGCCATTAAATCGCTTTTAATTCTCATTAATTCTTAATTACAACTTTACGATCTTGATCAAATTGATTTGAAAATTCGTTTCGCTATTGGCTATTTTGTAATAGTTGCTCCGCAAAGAGAGCATCCGTCAATTTCAACTCGATCAATTTTTTTTTAAAATAATTAATTACTAGCATCAATTGCTAATTACTATATTGTATTAAACAACCGTTTGAGTCGTTACGGATGAGGTGACTAAAAAAAAGTTTATGACAAATTGAAAAATTAATAATCTTCTATCTTTTTTATTCATGAAAAGTTTTTATTCAAAATTTTTATCGTATTTGAACTTTTTATTGCTTTTTATTTCATTAAAAATATTTTATTTATCATTTTTGTTATTATTTCATTTTTGTGGTTAATTTTACTTAATTTGTTTGAAACCCCTTTCCGTTGAGAATGCGAGTGCAAAATCTGCATACGAGTGACAGGCAAAGCCTTAAAATAAAGGGTTGCCCAAGGGCCATCAACAATAAATTCCCTGGTGTTTGAAAATCCTGAATAATTCCCCGACTTTTGAGCTGACAATCGAAACCACGGATGCCCAAGGGGGGGGGATAAGCCCAAAATCCCCCCCCTGTCTCCGAAAAGTTCGAAAAATCCCCCCCTGAGTTTTTGGCAGGAGCCGGGAAAGATGGCCGCCGCGCG
>JAUJYQ010000085.1:0-11784 GCA_033995645.1 Hemileius initialis | reverse complement strand
GACGTCATTTGTTTATAAGTTTAGGCAAATAGAGTGAAGATTTGAGGCTCACTATAAGTCTACTAGCATGCTCATTTGTAGACAATCACCAAGGCCCAGCTATAAACCATGAAATATGACAAGTTTAATGCGACTGGGTCAAATTGTGGCAAGTATTATAAACAAATTTAGACATGATATATCAGTTTTTGGGATAAATGTGAAGTTTAAAAATTTAAAAATTCAAATGCGCGACAATTTGAGGGCATTAGACGGGTAATGATGCCCTTGGCTCTGGTGCCAGATATGGACTATTCAGCACATAATAATAGTGTTGGGCTCTCGCCTGCAATAACTGTAGGAGGGATTGCCTGACGACGTGATCCACTGAATAAGAGCTGACTTAGCTCTGGCTCTATCTGTGTGTTAGTCAGTGGGAACCGGAGAGCACAGCACAGGCAATACAATTGAATCAAAACGAGTGCACACAAACCGACTTCGGCTGAAATTGTCGGCAATTTCAGTCGAAATAAAAAATTCAAAATTGAAAACATATTATCGATTGGTAGATATGCAAAAATGTCGGCCACACTGGTCGAGACGCAGACAGAGCTGACCAAGAGTGGCACGTTTCGAATCCATATGCAAATCACTTTTGTTCAGTCATATCATCTGTCGGGCAATTAATGGCGAAGACAATCAGATGGTGTCCAATGAACGTAAGGTTGATGACCAGCAGAGCACAGCGGCTGAGTCTAGACTGTGTGCTCTCCTTCTGATCTGACATCCCTGGCCAACATGGATGGGCTAAACTGGTCTAATACAGTGCACATCATCGCCACGATATGCAGTAATGCCTAATGCCTTATGCAAATAATAGAGCTCTCAAATAGAATAAGAGGGGAATATCGGACGCACAGGGGATGCGGAGGAAAATGCAAAAACTGACTCAAAGCTCAGATATGTTAGGAAGAGAGCAGCGATAAACAGATTGGATGGTCTGACCATAGCCTGCAATGCACTGCTCGAGCAAATTGCCAACTTAGCCGTAAAGGATACTCACTCGGAGGGCACGCAATGCCGACCAGCGCTGCTTTACAGGTGTTATTCATATAGCAGACGAACCCTCAATTGCAATGAGTTTGGAGTTTTGTGCAATAAAATACACGAATGCAATGCTTTCGTTTGCATTAGTGATGAAAATGCATTCAAACACAACGAATATTCGCGATATAAGATTGACAAATATATTATTGAAAAATTCAGACGAATAACAAATATTATAAATAAAAACTATTTTATGTCTCAACAAAATTGTAGATTCGCTGCAATGCAAGCAAAAGAGATATTGAATAAAAAGAATATCAGAAATCATTGAAATGATAAAATCAGTGTTCAATGGCCAGCAGAGTCTGAATATTATTGCATAGATTGGATCCAAACATAGAATGAAAGTATGTATTATAATAAGGAAAATATATTTAATCTATTTATCTATTGATTTGTTGAAGAAATAACAAATATTTTATTTATTGAAGTATTGAATGATATGCAGAATATTGCTTAGCATTGCTTTCAATCTCATTCAATATATTTAATCAAATACAGAAAAACTATTTCCAATATATCTGTCATGAAATCTAATTTTTCATATCGAAGATTAGAACATTTTAATCAAATATATATAAGTTTATAGGAAAAGAATATTGTGCAAGTTAAAGTGAAATTTGCCTGAAATTGGGTTAGAAAATGTTAAGAAAATAAATTATTGAAGATATGGTTCGAAATATTTTTGTTTTTAGACATAATTTCGGACAAAAGCCACTATTGAATGCATAAAATATGCTTATTTTGGCTAAAAATGCGTTTGAATCGAGCGATATATCATATTTGCTAAGTTTAATAACAATATATCCTTACATCTCATGTATTGGTAGTCAAGTAATAGCTGTTATGCAAAGGGCTTACTCTAAGCGAAACAGTAGTGCAATGCAAGCCATGAAAACAATTGGTATGTAAAGTCTTGGTATGCAATGAACCAAAAATGCAAAACTTTCGCCGATATTGTTGTAGGGCTGAGACACACAAATATCGTATGCATTGCCTGCAATTTGTATGCATTCTTGTCTCACATTCAGAACATGTCTTCACTGGTATCCACATGACAACAACACAGCATAAATTGCTAGAATAGGGAGGCTCTGGACTGCTATACCACTACCACGTCCACTATGGCTATGGCTATGGCCTCGGCTCCAGCCATATATCGCATACAATGCTTGTTATTTCGTAGCATCAGATGGAAAATGCATATTAAGGCACAAAAGCTTTGCATAGCATTACACACGATCTCTCTCTCTCTCTCTCTCTCTCTCCTCTGTTCTCGATATCGAATATCTGGACATAAAACTAAAGAGAATTGTTTTGTCAGAACAACAGAACAAATGAATGCAAAACGAGAGATAAGAGAAACGAAGAATAAAATTGTGTGCCTTTTATATATTGAATAAATTGTTAGTCAAGTTTTATACTTATTTTTATATATATTCTTCGATTTCATTATTTTACTGCACTCTTGCATATTCCACACATGAATATGCAATATATTAATGTCATCTCTTCTTTCTTTTTATTCAAAATTATATCTCTATTGTAATTAATATTTTGATTCAACATATATTTCTATCCAATAAAACCAATCGCGTTATTGATCTGAAAAAGAGACGCGACTTCTTTAATGACTTTCTTCGTTACTCTCATATAATATGCAAAATAATCACAAAAATTGGACGAAAAGCAAATTGAATGACGAATCGCCAGTAGAGAGTCGGAGGGGATATAAAGCACTTAAGTTCGCATAAAATTGGGTTCAATAGAGATAGGTTTGGCTATAATTGCCGATCAATATTCAAGTGTAGCCAATATTAGCAGTCAGTCCAGTGAACACTAGTCGACTGCATCAGACGCTCATTAAAAAATTCAATTTCAACACACAAAAAATCTAGAAAATCCTTAATAAAGTATTGGAGAGTAATAAATATAACTTGATAAATTATTAAAATTGCAAGCGATTGAGACAAAATAATTAACTGAATAGCGACCGATTTGTGTCGATCGCATCACAAGAGAGTCGAAATCAAGAATATTGTGCAAAGTGTGGTATTTTTCGACTGCAAGCAACGGATGAATTGAATGGAAAATTTAATTCCATTGCAAGACTATAGTGGTTCCGATTGTATGGCACAACACACGAGAACTTAAGTAAAATATATTGAATGCATAAATAGATATTAGACTGAGTTGTGCTTAATTTTGTTCTGCATTTGCCAGCGGATCCCCAGCGGACCCAAAGTGGAAGAGACGAGGCTTTCGCATGAGATGAGCCTCAATGGCAATACATTGAAAATAGAGACGATAGAAATGAGAGACAAATGCAAAGCGAGAGTTGGCTACAACTAAAATAACCAGAATTTAAGTTCACGTCTAATACAAGAAACGTCTAAATAGCCAAAAGTGGATCGCCTTCTGTCTGAATGTGCTCTCCATCGCCGGTCACTCCGGCATTACAACACTCTCTCGATCTGATAATGTATTCGAGCGCTCATTGAAGGCCAACACAATTGCCATGCGATGCGATTGCACTGCATATCGATTTTGATCACTCACTCACAGACTATCACTGGACACAAGACTAGCATTTATTTTCTTCTCGTCTATCGCAGTCTTCCCTCTGATCCACAAATAAATTCATTTATTATCCGAATTATTCTTGCGATTAGTTTTTAATTATATAACCGATTAAAACGAATCATCCAAACAGACAATTAATAAACGCAAAAAAGTGTCGAAACGTTTGAAAAGCTGATTAAAAATTTCAATTAATTTCAAAATGGAATTAATGGAACAAATGACACGATTTTAATTAAAGTCCTGATAACAATCGAAATCAATTGAAGTATGTCTTATTGAAGAGAATCTGAGTTCGCAATGAATGATTGAATTAATAAGTGAGGTCTAATCTATTCCATTAACTAATCAATTATAAATAAGTTCATTTATTTTCTCAATTCACTGGCCATCGCATTGATTGACTAATTCTAAAGACAATGGCCTTAAAGACAAACACAAACCTTAATCACTGTCCAAAGGATTTCAGTTCTGATTTAATAATAAATGATTTGATTTTTAGAGACAAATATTCATTAAGTCTTACGTCTCTCACGACATGATAAATGCTATAAATAAGTGAAACGTCCGAACGATAATCAAATAGTGCTTCACATGCTTTGTCTTTCATCTAACTAAACAAGAAGCTGACCAAGCACTTGTAACGTTACATGTCTGATCTTGGTCCAGACAATACAACACAACACAACACAACTCAATCAAAGTATAAACATAACAAATAATTCCAATTACCTGAAATATCGTTGTCTTTATTGATAACAGGACTCAATTTGTTGGGCAAATGCGGTTCATTTTTTGCATTCAATTTCGGGAATTCTTCGGATACTTCTTTATTATTATTAGACATATTGAGAACACGCATTGAATCGCGATTAGTCCACAATAATGACATAAACTGATTTGTATTCATATTATCGAAAGGTTAAGGCAAATGTCAGATACTGTACAACAGATTATCGGACAGTGAGTCAGACATAAATAGAAATACTTTTGGTTATTATTATTATTATTGTTGTTATTATATGACAACCGAAAGGACCAAAAGTGTCAGTCTATTGACTTTCTATTCTCAGACTTCGAGCATTCGATTACAAATTGAAATCTCAGTGAAGAAAATGAAAGAATAGTTTTGATGTGTTGTGTAGTGCTATCAAACAAACCAACGGACGAAACATAAAAAAATCATTAACACCGCCACTATTGTAGGTTTCGGTCAATGAATGCTCACTCAGTTCTGTCAGTCGTACTGAGAGACAGAACTGACACCAAATTAGTCTATCAGTCAATAGACAAGTGGTCTATAGTCAGGCATTTGATGACAATCAACAGTGCGATCCGTTGATCGTAAGTTTCGTCAATTCGATTGTCTTAATGTTTATTATAAGACTAATACACCGATAGATTGTATGTAATATTCAACTGAGAGAACAAATGCCTTCATTTAAAAGTAATTATTCAACTATTTATAGACGAAAAACGACTTTTTCTCAAATTTTAGATATTTATGAGAAGACAAACACTAATGGAATCAATGAGTAATTGATTTCCAAGTGAACTGTTCTATTGATTATTGGCTTCGATTTCAGACACATATAAAGCGAATAATTGAAAACAGCTTACAATCAAATCATTAAAGTCACTTTGATCAGGTATAATTCTTTTTACGCACTTGAGGAGAGCAGATCACACACAATGACAAATTGAATTCGTATTCACATATCATTAATGACAAACAAACAAAATGAAAACTCAAATTTTGTTGCTTTTGATCAACAAATAAATCAAAATATTGCGCGAAAAATATTGCGTAAGCGAAACGATTGTGTGTCAAAGCAGTGACTCCGAGACTCGCAGTCAGAATAGAGATTGTGAAACACAGAGTACACCAACTCTGGCAACAACTCAAGTGATAGCACTGGAAAACCAGAAGAGACTGAGAGAAGTGAGTCTAAGAGAGAAGAGTCGGAGAGGAAGAGAGGCTACCAGTAGTGCAGAGAAGCTGTGCTGCGATGCCTCTCATGCGATGCCTACCAAACAGTCAATGCAATCAATAGGCAAAATAGTAATGCATAGGCAATAGCGGAATGCATGGACATCAACATCATTACACGGCCTCACAGTCTCCCCCACCACACCATTATTGATGCAATTGACTAACAATTCTTCTCTGCCTTTCCTCTCACTCACTCACTCATTGCGCTCACACATACACACGAGAAAAGGCTCTAAAAAGTCGAGACTCAATAAATGGTTTGCCTCTCCATTCGATGGTTCTATCGCTTCCATCGCTTCCAATGTTTATATTGTTTGCGCACATAATGTGAATACGAAAGCGAATTAAAATTCAGTGACGAAAGAGTGGACGGAGTTATGGAACGAGTGAAGCGAACGATCAGAAAAAGGGGAATGTTTTACAACATTTTTAAATAATCGATTCGACACTCAAAACAGTCGTCGAGCGACACAACTCTATGCAAAGCCTTTTCATTGGAATAGAAAATATGTTTCACGCAATCAGAGAAATGCTTTTCTCATTGACAGAGTGCGCAAGGCTTTGACTCGAAATGCAAATTGACTTCCATTCTCATCCTTATTCTCCATTTCATAGGAATCTATTGTGAGTGCTATAAATGGTAGAACCAAATAGTGATGCAAATGAACCAAAAATAAGTGCGAGTGTGGGCGAAAGTTAGCGAAACACTTGTCTGATTCGAGTGCAATATGAATGACATCACAAAGCGAGCGATTGTTTGGTGCAGAAAAGGCCACAATTTTGGTGATTGAAAGCTCCTAATAGAAGAACAAAAATAAAGAGTCGATAGATTAAGAGAGAATGAGTGTTGTGTTGGTCGTGTCGGTGGCCACTGACTCTCATCTCTCGACTAATGGCTAATTTTCATTTCTGATCTTCACCGGAGTATGTGATCGACCAGAGCTGATGTGAGCCTAAAAAGACTCGATTGCGATTAACAGCAAACACCGGTCCCCTCAACAAGTGTTGCATATTTTGTGTTCCATAGTGTCGGCTAATCATAGCATTCGAGTTAAGGCCAATCCTCAGACCGTCTTTTATGTATTCGTCCACAAAAAACTTTTCTCTCATCACTAGTCAAGCGATAAGTCATTGCATACGAGTGGCGAACGGCTCAGACATAGGAAAAACAAGTCTTAAATCACTCCCAAATACGAGTATCGCTTGAGAGTAGGCAGTGCTTTGTGACCAACGCTAATGACTATTCTGTTTTGATTTGAATATATTTTCATATATTTTGTCAATTTATTCAAATCTAATTACACAAACACTGAGAATCAGTGCGCGCCTACATGATGGACGAAAAATTGGCTTGTCATATTTAATCGGTATCTAATATATGGTAGACTTCGTTGCTATTTATCTCGTTAATTGCAAAATTAAATTGAAGAATGAATCACTTGATATCTTCAAGACATGGCGAAGACAGACAAACAGAAAATGTGCCAAAACTGGTCTCATCTGCCAATGAAATGATTGCAATTAATATTGAGTTCCTATTAGTGATAGACTTTCAATAAATAATAAACGAAATGCTTTATCAGTGAAGCGGTAATTATAGACAAAAAGAAATGACGGCTGATATTACTCATAAGAAATGGTTTAAAATTTTGGTTTCCATTAAAATATAACAATGAATAAAGAAAATTAGGATTTTTTGCGTTTCTCTGGTTTCATGCAATCAATAGACGAACAGATCATTGAAACGATTTTTTCCTGTAAGAGATCACAACAACAAATCGATATTAACAACCGATTGATTAACTTTAATGAATAATAGTTTTCTTAAATTAAATAATAAAATCGGAAAAATTACTTTAAAATCTGAAAAAGTAATTGATTTTTAAAATCACAAAACTTTGATGAAAAAATGAGAGCCAATGTGTGAGAATAGGAAAAGAGTTTTTAGTTTAAAGAGAGTTCAAAAAGGTTATGACAGAATCGCTATTTCCTTCATAGACCGGCTTCGGATCAACCATTGGACTACACGACTGAGACGAACAATTGGCTGCAAAAGTCCGGCAACTAATAGATTTGCGATGAGAAAGAGGCAAAATTGTTTTAGTCTAAATTTTATTATCATTTCCAATATGATGGCAAACAAGAGAAGGCGAGAACAACAACACAAAGTGATAGATAACTTTGTTATTTGCCTTTTGAAGTTTTGATATTAAATAATATGAAATGCGATGCGACAGGTGTTGGAGTATTGGCTCCACATTGCACTCCAATCAAGTCAGACATAGACGCCAATCAACTTATATGTGAGCAGTGCACTCACTGAGCAGAGCAGTCCAGCGCTGAGGTCGTGTCTGGCCTTTGCCGGACACGTCTAATAATGTTCAATAAGCAAAACATCTTTCAATCTATTATATTAAACATTTGGCGACAAAATATCTGATAATTCAATTTGATTGGAGTCTACATAAAGTTAGTTACTCTAAATTAATAGGAAGTGGAGACCAAAATCGATGACAAAATCTACATTTGATTTTCGAGTCAAATGCAAGTGAGACTCAAACTAATAGATAAGTAGAATAATATTGTGAGCGGTAGAGCAGTGAAAAACTAGAGCCGTAATAAAATTTAACACATGATAGCCAAATACATTTTGGCGAAGTCGACGCTCAGCCATACCAATGACTCATTGCATTAAAATCAGATGGAAATAGGAATTGCGAGGAAAACAGAGCTCAAGTGAATGCATGGCATCAATGGGAAGACAATCGCTGGCTCTCTGTCAGGGCTCTCAGTCAGGAACACAACGAGAGCTCATTGTTAGGCAAAACATTCGGCCATTTACTGGTCGGAGCCCTTAATAACTAAATAACAAACTATCGACAGAAACTAAAGTCTGATGAGTCTGTGGTCAGACATTTGTGACCATATGGGTGGACACCGGCCCCAGTCCTCACTGATCAGCCCTCAGTCCATCTCATTGGCAATGATTGATAATATCGTATACATATTGTTATTCCGAGTCTGATTATCTTGCCATTTAACCTAACAACACCATCAATAATGGTCTCGAGTCCTGTCCAGCTCATTCTGTGCGTCAGATAATCGTCGATTGGTTTATTGAAAGCAAATAGGTAAAATATTCTTAGCGAAGAGATAGTCAGGCATTGAATGTAACAAGATTCATTATCGATAAACGATTGGGCGAAATGGCAATAGTTTTGGTCATTAAATAGTCTAATAAAAACACATTAGAGAAGCACTCACTCAGAGAGCAAAGAGCAGTCTCGAGTCGGACTGGAGTGAGAGTGCAATGAGATTATTGGCATTATCGATGACCATATTGTGTCGGCTCAGGTAAACTCATTATTGCACACCACAGAGGTTAGGCCAGCGGTCCAGTCGAGTGCAGGCCTATCATTAAATATTAATATTGACGGACATATCGTGTGCAACAAAAATGTTTATTTAATCAAAAACCCGATGAATTGGAGGACCGAACCAATGGACACAACAGTCCAATGAATGCAAACTTTAAGTATCATTTGGTTAGCGGAGTGATCACGACTGCCACCACTGACTGACCCAGAGCTACACTCTGACTGCATAACAACACCAAATCAGATAATTGCAAGCTCACTATGGCTCACTATGGCCAGCAAGGATAACCGGCAACTCATGCCAAGTCGAATGTAATTAAGCCAAATGAGCAAAAGTCTTGGTCATTGTTGCAAAACAAATAACATTATCGCAAAAATATTGTGTTTATGTATGACTTACTCGACAGCGGAGTCAATATCATTAACTTTGGATTAATTTAATGGTTGGAAGAGATAATGAAAAAGTAAGCGATGCTCTCATCGATTGCATGTCTGTCTTACCTAAAGAGAGAAAGAGAAAAACAAATTAATTATTATTGAAAATAGAGTAATATTAGAATCAAAAACAGAATCGACTGAGTCTTTCGTTTGCTTCCATTGCAAGCCAACCAATATCCCTAAGGCTTTGCGAATTGATTTTCATGTTTTTCCGAATCAAAAATTGAATATTTGTTAAACGAGACGAGAGGAGAGAAACCGAATTTGAATGAAATTTTAATATTAGCCTTATTTTCGTTGCAAATTTCAATATTTTTGACTCACAAGTGATGGAAAGCCGAACAGAAAAATAGCAAATTTGACGAAAATGCAAATCAATTGGCAATCAGTGGCCAAACAATAACGGAAAATATTATCAAATGGTTTATCGCAGAGAAAAAAATGCAATTCTTTTCATATGATTTGATGCAAAAGATATATAAGAAAATCCTTATTACTCTTAGGAAAAAGCATAACAAGTGATATGCATTTCATTTCAATGCATAGAATATTTTTGATGAATAAATTGGTGCCACAAATATAGCCGACAATTCTTGCATTATTCCAATTTAGGCACAAATATGTACATTCAAAATGACCACAACATGAATACAGAATTTCATGCATTTTTTCATTTCGTGTGCAAACAGAATATTGGACGAAGAATATGGTAATCGAAGTCAAAAGAGAATAGCGTCCAATAAATATTGAGAACAATTTTTACGACAATTTTCATGTAATTTGAATTTCTTTTTCTATTTTTCTATTTTGTTCGTATATTTAAGTAAATATTTAAAATATATTTCAAACGAGAAGATGAAATTCAACATTATTTCTGACATTTCTATCAAAACATCAGGGAATAAATCAAAAATATTCAGTAAAATTAAATTTTCGATTGAAATTTGAATTCTTTTCAATGAAAAATAGAAATTTCAATTATTAATTGAATTTCATTTTTCACATAACGAGAGAAAATATTTGAATAGAGTTTCGTATTTATGAAAGAAATGAAAGTTTTGGACCGAAAAATGTCACAATTTTTTTTTCGTAGCAAAAGATTATTTTTATTCATAAATGAAGCGAACGGACGAACCGCCAGAAGGCGAGATGAAATTGAAATTCATTTTTCAAACTGACCGATCGAATTGTGTAAACGATAGAAATGTTATGAAAAATAGATAATAGACCAGACGTTTACGCCAAACATCATATTCTCTATTAAATACTGGAGCAGTAAATAGAGTTAAGAAAGAAATATTAAAATAAACGATCGATAGGAACGATGTTCGGACAGACGGCCAACAAATATGGCCACAAATGAGCACTACTTTACGTTTGACTCATTGAACAACTGATCGAATCGTCAAAAACTTTCTTCACTCAAAATAAAAACTTTGTTCTGAAACTTTAAAAACGATTTCTATTTTTGTAGAACTTCAAAAAGGAGTTCAATTACAACATAAATAACATAACTCTTTGGGAAAAATGAAAATCCATTTATTTTCAATATTTTTTACACTTATTATAATTATTTGAGAAGTCATTTGAAAGCAATGATGGATTTCTATTTATATTTCTATTGATTTTCTCTCTAATAAAGTGATATCCAATCATTCGAAACAATTGGTTTCGACAAAACAGGAATAAACAATTTTTGAATTTCATTCATAAAACCGACAAAAAGTTGTAAAAATATTATTTCTCATAACATTTCCAAAAAATAAGAATTTTACTATCGGTTTCGCATCAATGAAATAAACTTACATTAAGTTTGAGCAAAAATCCAAAAAAGCGAAAGAATGAGAGAAAATATATTATTTGAGACTAGAGTACAAGAGTCGAGTGTTTTATTCATTCAGTCAAATAAATAAGAATTCAAAGACTGAGGAAATTAAACACTATTTGCCTCCGAAACACATGTATTGGTGAACAACGAACAGGTCTGAGAGGTGTTTATGGAGCGGTTCGACTCAGACCTACAGCTAACACAATATGTGAGAAATATGTGCCAAACCGTCGAAACTCTTGATTATAATAATTATAGTGAAGAACTGGTCGGCGGTCGCGACGCTCGCCAGCAGTGCTTTGGCGTCGAAGATATGCATCGAAGCAAATGAAAACATTTTTTATTCAAATGTCCTTCAATTGTAATTGCGTTCAGAATACCTTCAATATATCGTTAGAGCGAAAGTACCGTATTCTCCGGTCCATTCCCCGCACGCGTATATACCCCGCACCAGAGAAACTGGGTTTCAGACAAAATTGACC